>OY856415.1:466048275-466250775 GCA_963693085.1 Alisma plantago-aquatica
AGGAGTGATCTTAGTATCAATCTTAAAAGTGCTCAGTTTGCATGCATGAGAATCTTTCTTCCAAAGTAATGGTGGGACTATACCCCATATGTGGGCTTAGGATGGATTTGCATACAACTTGGGAACCCTTTTTGGCTATATCTTCCTATTATGACATGAATACAAGCATCTTGATTTTGTTTTGGGGTGGAAACAATTGACATAAGCTATCAACCTCTCTGATGGTTGGACCTTGCATCTGACTCTGGGGACCAATAAGCTATACATGATCATGTTCAATGAAGAAGGCTTATACCAAGCTCTGCCACTACTTGATGCGATGATTTCTTGATTGTTTCTCAACACCAACCTTTGGATATCAAGATTGGAATAACTCAAGTGAAGGTAACAATTTTGTTAGATATTTTGCTTATACAACAACAAAAAGAGTAAGGAAAAGAAGTCATATGTTTCCTTTAACAATACCGGCTATAAAAAGCATGTCATGCCTATAATGTTATCCAAGCCAATTCTCATTGTTGTGACAAAACATATGTTGGCAATGATTTTTTCCTATCTAGCTTCAATCTCATCACCTAGAAAACTGATGACTAAATTGGTGATGAATGTCCCAGTGGCCACCACAATGGTAAAACCAGTGATGATCTACAATGGCGAGGACAAAGGTGATGCAACCCTATTTTAGAGCTTCATATTGTGTCTTTTTGTATCTCAATCACATCTAAACATAGTAGAATGAAAGTTAAATTCCCAAATATGCATATTATTGTCAAATGCACTTATGGACGTTCTTTGCATACTTTTCAGGTACTTGGACCATGCTTTGGATGGATGAGAGAGAAGGAAGGAGTTCTATGGTTCCTCCACCCATGGAGGGGTTCAAAGAAGACCTTAAAGCTCCCTCAACCTACCCCTAATGGCCAAGGGTCGACATCAAGCAAAGAAATCCATTGATCATGAAGATTCAAAAGCAAATTTTCCACTGAAGAACCCAACACAGCCATGGTGCCAAGGAACGACCGTGCTGGACAATGCCAAAATCACATAGTCAACATCAAAAGTTGCAAGCTACAACAACTTGACCAAAACTGTAACATCCCTGACCTGGGTTATGTGTTAACCCTAGATGTTTTGCCTAATAAGGTTGAGTAGATGCTTAATCTTATCTTGGGAAAAGTAATTAGGGCTCATGAGAAACTTATGTTTCAATTTTGGTCCTGTCTGAACAATGTTGAAGCAATGTTTGCTTATTTTGGACTAAAGTGTAAATTATCCAAGTAGAGGAGTTAAATTGCAAATGTTGCATGATAAGATGTTCCTCTGATGTTGATACATCATAAGAATGAATATGATGTAGTGGTATGGTTTTCACAAGCTTGGGCACCAAGATTAAGCTTGTAAAGAAATCCTTGTGCATTAAAACCTAGTTTTGGTGTAAAGTGCAATTTACCCAAAACCTAGGGTTCAATATGCAAATTACCACTTCAATAAGGTACCTAATGTTTCTTGGCATCATTTAGATCAAATAAAATGAGAGGGGCACCTCATTTGAATTAAGTTGTAGGAAAGAGAATCTTGATATTAAAATAATCAAGATTTAATCATAATTGAAACCCTAATTCAATTTAGGGCAAAAATGAATGTATCAATTAAAGGGCCTTCAACCAAAATTAAAATGGTTGGATTCAGATGTTTGTGGATGAGCTTAAAGCCTTGCAAAGGCACGAACATATCCTAAGGAGGTGAAATTCCACTCACCATTATTATAAGAAAAAGAATTTCTACTCAAATAGGGATATTCTTATTATAAGGGTTAAGGTGCTTAATTTCTTTTCCCTTAATTCATGGATAATGGAAGGGAGTTCGCTGGGGATAGAGATTCCCTTGCATGAAAGAAACCAAGGGGAAAGTGGTGGCAACAATTTTGGAATTAAAAGACTTTTATAAAGTATTTTCTCTCTCATCAATTTTCTTATAAAAGTACCCTTTCCAAGCCAAAACAAAGGATTTTTCGGTTTTCTTTCTTTCCCCTTGCTTGAAAAACGACCAAGGAGCTGTGGAGGATCAGGAGGACGACCCCCAACATGTTGGTAAGGTTCTTGACCTCCTTTCACCTTGAATCCATGGTGAAAATCGAAAATCAATGGATGAATTCTTCATATCTTGATCCCCTCTTCAATTCTAACCAATTCTTTTCACTCAAAGCTTGAGGAGGACCCTTGGAATAGTGAAAGGAGTTGCATCCAACATTGTTTCCGTGATATTGGAGATTTGGAGCTCAATTGGAAGTGGGTTTTATAACTTGAACCCTTAATTTTATTATTGCAATCAATTCCTTATCAATTGGTGATCATTTCTACATTTTCAAAATTAAGTTTGGTTGATTGATGCAATCTCCATGGAAATCACAGTAGATTTCGTGAGTTTGGAGCTTGATGATGATGACATCATCATAAGCACACACCTCCCCAAATATCTAGGGCAACCGGTTTCAATGTTGAGTCCAAACGGTTTCACCAAACCGTTTGGTGACCAAATGGTTTGCAAACCGTTTGGTGGTTTGGTTTCCAAACCGTCTGGAATGGTTGACAATTTGAGATGGTTGACTGTTTGAAGATATATGATGTGGTGCTTGGATCTTGATCCAATGGTTTCTATTGGTTTGATCTTAAAGGTTACAATTGTGAATGATTCCTTAAGTGCAAACCCTAATCGGCTAAGTGTTGATTTTGAAATTGATTGAGATGATGTTTTGGGTTGATTGACCCAAACGGTTTCAAAACCATTTGGGGATCACCCAAACGGTCTCAAGACCGTTTGGGGGTCACCCAAGACCGTTTTTAGGTCTAGGGTTAAGTATGGCTAAGTGTTTGAAGGTCCAAAGGTACCAAATTGAATTGCAACTAAGTTTTGATTTGATCATCAATCCAAAGGTCCAAAACCCTAATTGGATGTCATGGATTTTGATGATGGAATGGGAAAATGGTCTCAAGACCTTTTGGAGATCAACCAAATGGTCTCAAGACCGTTTGGTGGTCATCCAAGACCGTTTGAGGTCAGGTCATATCATGTGATGATGATAGTTCATTGATTTCAATTGATTTGGTTCCACAATGTCAACCATTAATGGATCCTCGATTTCAAACCCTAAGTGATGGTTTCTTGATTATCAAACCTAGTTCAATTGGGTTCAAAATCCTAAATTGAAGGTCTAATTGAATGATGATTCAATGGTCCAATTGATGAATACTTTAGTGGTTCAATTTATAATTAGTCCATGGATTGAAACATTGAGTCGATTGAGTGTTGAAGTACCTTTTTGGTCCATGCAGTTTTGAGAAGGTTTGGACCAAATGGTCTCAAGACCGTTTGGGACCAAACGATCTCAAACCGTTTGGAGACCCAAAGTGCAACCGGTTTCAATACCTACTTTGTCCAAATGGTTTCAAGTATAACTTGTTCAAATGATTTTCAACCAATTGTTGTATGAGAACCAAGATCATTGAGGGTCTAAGTAATTAACTTTGTGAAGATCAACATGGTTAATCCATTTGAATATATCATGTAATTTAAGGTCCAATATGGTGAACATATTTAGATACTTAATGCATTTGAACCAATTGATCACTTTGTGGAATTGAAAGTTTAATTGATCAATTCTTTTGAATTCCTTATATAATTGACGGTTTAATTGATTAGACCATTTGGACACCTTATATGATCAAAGGTCAATTAGCTATGTGATCATTAATGATGTAGACCCATGATGATTATGAAGGTTAATCCTAGCTTTGTGTACTCTAGTGAAGAGTTGACCTAGATTAATCTTGGAGTAGTTAACATCCTAAAGAGGATGAGAGAGAGAATGAGAGAGATGGATGCTTATATAATTAAGCCCTAATCCTCTCATTATGAGTAAACTATGTGATAAGGATTTGATCCATAATAATGAGATCATGGAACCCTAATCAATGAGCCCTAACTCTAATTTAGAGTAATACTAAGTGAAACCCTAATTAGGATGAATAGTGAACCCTATTTGTGGGTTATTGAATATGGACCCTATTTAGAGTAAAGCTATGTGTGAAACCCTTATTAGAGAAAAGCTATGTGTGAAACCCTAATTAGAGAAAATCTATGTGTGAAACCCTAATCTAGGGCAAAGCCGAGTGTTATTATAAATCCAGGGTGATGATGTAACCCTAACTTAGTGTAACAATGAAGGAAACCCTAATTTAATGGGAATTGTACATACTAACCCTAATTTGGGTATGAGGTAAGAGAAACCTTATTTGGATGAGAATATAAAACCTTAATCCCTAAAATGGGGTAAGGTGCATGAAACCCTAATATAGGGTAGTGCCACTAATCCTATGTGAAGACCTATCCCTGGGTGATGTGTTGTGAAATCTTAATTTCACATAATACTAGGTGAAACCCTGATATAGAAGGATGATTATATGAAACTCTATTTAAGAGTAATACTATGTGAAATCCATAAATGTATGGAATATTCTATGTGAATCCTCAAATTATAAATATGGAGAATACTATTCGTCATAATGGAACAATTATTAATGTTATGACAAATGTAACACCTAGAGAGGTTGACAATGAATATCCTTATATTAATAGTTCCTAACTCAAGGATGAGTCCATAGTATTAGAATTGGTTGTATATTCTAAGTGAGTGACTAATGACCACTACTTTACATGACAAATGTGATGAACTGGTGCATAAAGTATTAGGATGGGGAATACCCTAATACAAGCTAAGTGTATGAACTCAAGTAAGATAAGGTGTTGAGGGAAGTGATACATCAAGATATGATAGATATCACATCCAACACCCCAAAACTGGTATACCTTGATGTGTTATAAGTCCCGGATAATTGGATGAATGACACATGAGATGTGTCATGTCAATGGTTACATTGAGATGTAATGCACCCTATTGAATGTAGGCTAACATGCCTTACAAAAAGGTTAATCCAAACCTATAAACTATGATGTAATCATATTCAGGAAAAGATGAGAGAGGAACTCATACTTTGTGTTGATAATACATTCAATGATGAATGATGAGAATAAATAAGTATGATGGAATACTTATGTTATCCATATTGATTCCTTGCTATGTGAAACCCTAATACATGGTCATGCTATGTGAAAACCTAATACATGGTATTTCTATGTGAAACCCTAATACAAAGTGATGCTATGTGAAGTTCTAACATAGAGTAATCCTATGTGAAGCTCAAATACAGAATAATGGGTTATGAATGTAATAAGATAACCCTTGTATTGCATGGTACTGATATGTAATTGTATCATGATTACTAATCATGCAGATATGTTGAGATGATGAGCATAGCCAGGTATGAGCTATGATGTTCTGTATACTGAAAATATTCTATAGGCCTTATAAGCCTTCATATGATTTGTTTCTTAGTGAGAGGTAACCTACAATTAATGAGTCATGTGTGTCACATGATGTGCTAATTATCTTAGATTGTTTATGAGCTTTGTGAACTATGTGCAATGCTTTGTGTAGCAAGAATTATAATGTCCCTGGATCAGATGATATGAAGGTATGAAGTTACCTAATAAGTGGAAATAAGTGTTCTATGGTGAGTTATGGGTTCAAATACCCAGATTCTATAATCATGATAATGAACTTGTTAAGAAGTGGAAATGTACTTGATGAGATGAGGGACTAAGATCCCAACACTTTGTGAAAAGAGTATGGCTACAAGCCATGACTCCCCAATGACAATGTCAAGCATTAGATATATGATCTAAGCCTGAAGAGAGTTAATGTTGTGGTAATGATTCTATAGTGAATAAATGTTATACATGTTCTTCATATTCCTTAAAGGATAAGTGACATGTTGTTCTATTAAGTTTTAGCTGCAATGCTTTTGATAAGAATGATGTTATAATCTGTTATACATTGAATTAACTGATGTCAAACAAATATGATTCCTTTATGTATATTTATCTTCTTAAGCTGTAATAATAATGTTTCTGGTAGAGAGTTATATCTCTCGCTGGGGAAATTTACAATTGTCTCACCCCCGTGGAAACTACATTTTTAGGTGGACGCGGACAAAGAGGCAGAAATCCTTCGGTAGGAGAAGGACAACAACAACAGCAGCAGGGACAACAGTGAAGTCTCAGGTGGAGACACTGGCTGTTATGCCTTGTATAGATGTAGATAGAGTCCTATGTGTCGTCTCTATACTCTCAGGTCCTTGGAGTAGTAATTAGTGCTTTCGAGATTTTGGCTCAGTGCCTCGAGATTTTATACTGCCCGTGTTTAGCTTAACAGGACAGTTAATGCTTGTAATTCTCAAAAAGAGATGATACAAAATATGTACCTATGAATAAGAATGTAATTATGTTACTTTGGTTCTATGTAAGAAAGTTTTCCTTTGATGGATCTTTTGATAAAAAGGTTTTAATTTTTAGTGATTTTTGGTAATCCGCTGCTTAGTGAACGCTTCCGCATTAGTTACTTACGTTTTTATGAGTTGTATGCCACAATTAAGTGGTATCAGAGCTCTAGGTTCGCTGAGTCTACAGAGACATAGGAATAAGGTTGTAGAGTCTGTTCTAAGTGTCTTCCAGTTTATCTGATAGTATCTTCTGCTCACATAGGAGAAGAAGAACTTGAAGATGTCTGGACCACATGAAGAACATGCTACTGAAGGCAGCACTGCTACACCAGGAGGAGGTGCAGGAGACCATGATAGAGAGGAGCCCATACCTGAACAACCCCAGTTCAATCAATCTGACATGGGGAACCTAGCCCTCCAAGCCATGTTTGGGCAGTTTATGGCTGCCATGACTCACATGACAGATAGGATGTCAATACCGGCACCCAGGACACCAGCCCACCATGAGGGTTATGGAGCTGGCAAGACTTTTGAGAGACTTCTCCGGGTTGGAGCCATAGATTATGCTGGTACATCTGATCCAGCAGATGTTGATTTGTGGCTGACAGAGATGGAAAAGGACTTCAGGATCCTTGATATTCCTGAAGCTGAAAAGGTAAGACATGCTGTGTACCTCCTAAAAGGGAGTGCTGGTCATTGGTGGATGATAGAAGAAGATAAGAGACCAGGTGAAGAAGTCAGATGGGAGGTTTTCTGACGAGAATTCGTCAGTAGATACTTCCCTAAAATGTATCTAGATGAGAAGATTTCTTAATTTGAGAGGATCAAACAAGGAAAGATGAACATTAGTGAGTTTGAAGCTAAGTTCATGGAACTGTTGTGGTTTTGTCTGCAAATGGAAGTTAATGATGAGGAAACAATTCAGCATTTTGAGAAGGGGTTGAATGCTGAACTGACCACTCATGTGTATGCTTTAGAGAACAAAGAGAGGTTTGCCACCTTTTTGGAATCGGTAAGGAGGATAGAGAGGTATGAAATCAAGAAATGACAGACTAGTGGCAAGAAGGTGTACACTCAGACTAAAAAACAAAGGTCTGAAAGTTTTAAGAAGCTGAGATTTTCTGCATCGGCAACATCTTCGAGATTCCATACCCAGACACAACGGATGTCAAGTAGGGATAGGGATCATAGTAATGTTCCAAATAGATCCTCCAACATAGTATCAACATCGGTAATTGGACCTCACATACCCTATTTTGCACCTAGGATCTGTTATCAATCTAGACAACCAGGACATCTAGTAAAGGATTGTCCAGGCGGGAATCCAATGATGACTCAACCCTAGGGGCAGAGTCAGCAAGGATCACAAAGGAGGCAGTTTCCTAGTAAAAATAGAGGATGTGGACAAACATCCTAGACAGGTCAGATGAAATAAATTCATTCTGATATTTCATTTTCTAATTCTATGTGTTAAAGATATAAAAGTAGTTGTTTTTGAACTTCCTTTGACTAGTCGTATAAGGACACAAGGGAGAGGAGAACTTATATCATACTCAATGTTCCTTAAAATGTTTTATAATCTCCGTTATCTGTGTGTTGAAGGATGAGATTTTGGAAGTGATGTCTGAAGAAAAATTAAAGAATGGAAAATCCTGTGTGTATAATGATATGAAAAGTGAGGAATATGATAGTAAGTAAAGTGCATACTACCTAATCTCAATACTTATATACCCTAGCCAGGTATATGATTATTGAAGAAAGGGAAGTATGAAACTCTTAGATTGTTATCTTTTTTATTACTCTGATCAAGTAGTCATTCTAAAACAATCTAGAGAGTATAATGCAACTAAAAGGAAAAGCTATGTGAACATTCCCAACTAAAAGGAAAAGCTATGTGAACATTCCCAACTAAAAGGAAAAGCTATGTGAACATTCCCAACAAAAAGGAAAAACTATGTGAACATTCCCAACAAAAAGGAAAAGCTATGTGAACATTCCCAACTAAAAGGAAAAGCTATGTGAACATTCCCAACTAAAAGGAAAAGTTATGTGAACATTCTCAACTAAAAGGAAAAGCTATGTGAACATTCCCAACTAAAAGGAAAAGCTATGTGAACATTCCCAACTAAAAGGAAAAGCTATGTGAACATTCCCAACTAAAAGGAAAAGCTATGTGAACATTCCCAACTAATAGGGAGAGCTAGCTGAACATTCCTAATTAAAAAGGAAAAGCTAAGTGAACATTCTCTATTACATAGAGTTTGCTAAGTAAACTTTCCTAAATGAATAAAGGATTGCTGAGTGAATTATCTTTGTTAGATATATATGTTTTCCCTTTTGATAAATACTCTTGGGTGATGATAGAAGTATGCTCTTTTATGCTTCTTCCTTTCAATAATACAAACATCATATGTTAGGGGTTTATGCTTTGCATAAAAATAAACATTGATAAGGTTGAATTAATGAAAGGAACTTTGTGTGGATTACAGAATCCATGATATCTCCATGGTATTAAGATATTATGTGGAGATTTGAGGGTATGTCAATTAAATAATCTGTCCCTCCTTTTTCCTGGGATTTTGGGGACAAAATCCTTGTTAGGGGTTTATAATTTGTAACATCCCTGACCTGGGTTATGTGTTAACCCTATATGTTTTTCCTAATAAGGTTGAGTAGATGCTTAATCTTATCTTGGGAAAAGTAATTAGGACTCATGAGAAACTTATGTTTCAATTTTGGTCCTATCTGAACAATGTTGAAGCAATGTTTTCTTATTTTGGACTAAAGTGTAAATTATCCAAGTTGAGGGGTTAAATTGTAAATGTTGCATGATAAGATGTTCCTCTGATGTTGAGACATCATAAGAATGAATATGATGTAGTGGTATGGTTTTCACAAGCTTGGGCACCAAGATTAAGCTTGTAAAGAAATCCTTGTGCATTAAAGCCTAGTTTTGGTGTAAAGTGCAATTTACCCAAAACCTAAGGTTCAATATGCAAATTACCACTTCAATAAGGTCCCTAATGTTTCTTGGAATCATTTAGAGCAAATAAAATGAGAGGGGAACCTCATTTGAATTAAGTTGGAGGAAAGAGAATCTTGATATTAAAATAATCAAGATTTAATCATAATTGAAACCCTAATTCAATTTAGGGCAAAAATGAATGTATCAATTAAAGGGCCTTCAACCAAAATTAAAATGGTTGGATTCAGATGTGTGTGGATGATCTTAAATCCTTGCAAAGGCACGAACATATCCTAAGGAGGTGAAATTCCACTCACCATTATTATAAGAAAAAGAATTTCCACTCAAATAGGGATATTCTTATTATAAGGGTTAAGGTGTTTAATTTCTTTTCCCTTAATTCATGGATAATGGAAGGGATCTCGGTGGGGATAGAGATGCCCTTGAATGCAATAAATCAAGGGGGAAGTGGTGGCAACAATTTTGGAATTAAAAGACTTTTATAAAGTATTTTCTCTCTCATCAATTTTCTTATAAAAGTACCCTTTCCAAGCCAAAACAAAGGCTTTTTCGGTTTTCTTTCTTTCCACTTGCTTGAAAAACGACCAAGGAGATGTGGAGGATCAGGAGGACGACCCCCGACCTGTTAGTAAGGTTCTTGACCTCCTTTCACCTTGAATCCATGGTGAAAATTGAAAATCAATGCATGAATTCTTCATATCTCGATCCCCTCTTCAATTCTAACCAATTCTTTTCACTCAAAGCTTGAGGACGACCCTTGGAATAGTGAAAGGAGTTGCATCCAACATTGTTTCTGTGAGCTTGGATCTTTGGAGCTCAATTGGAGGCGGGTTTTATAACTTGAACCCTTAATTTTATTATTGCAATCAATTCCTTATCAATTGGTGATCATTTCTGCATTTCTGAAATTAAGTTTGGTTGATTGATGCAATCTCCATGGAAATCACAGTAGATTTCGTGAGTTTGGATCTTTATGATAATGACATCATCATAAGAACACACCTCCCCAAATATCTAGGGCAACCGGTTTCAATGTTGAGTCCAAAGGGTTTCTCCAAACCGTTTGGTGACCAAACTGTTTGCAAACCGTTTGGTGGTTTGGTTTCCAAACCATTTGGAATGGTTGACCGTTTGAGATGGTTGACTGTTTGAATATATATGCTGTGCTTCTTGGATCTTGATCCAATGGTTTCTATTGGTTTGATGTTGAAGGTTACAATTGTGAATGATTCCTTAAGTGCAAACCCTAATCGGCTAAGTGCTGATTTTGAAATTGATTGAGATGATGTTTTGGGTTGATTGACCCAAACGGTTTCAAAACTGTTTGGGGATCACCAAAACGGTCTCAAGACCATTTGGGTTCACCCAAGACCGTTTGGAGGTCTAGGGTTAAGTATGGCTAACTGTTTGAAGGTCCAAAGTTACCAAATTGAATTGCAACTAAGTGCTGATTTGATCATCAATCCAAAGGTCCAAAACCCTAATTGGATGTCATGGATTTTGATGATGGAATGGGAAAACGGTCTCAAGACCATTTGGAGATCAACCAAACGGTCTCAAGACCGTTTGGTGGTCATCCAAGACCGTTTGAGGTCAGGTCATATCATGTGATGATGATAGTTCATTGATTTCAATTGATTTGGTTCCACAATGTCAACCATTGATGGATCCTCGATTTCAAACCCTAAGTGATGGTTTCTTGATTATCAAACCTAGTTCAATTGGGTTCAAAACCCTAAATTGAAGTTCTAATTGAATGATGATTCAGTGGTCCAATTAATGAATACTTTAGTGGTTCAATTTATAATTGGTCCATGGATTGAAACATTGAGTCGATTGAGTGTTGAAGTACCTTTTTGGTGCATGCGGTTTTGAGAAGGTTTGGACCAAACGGTCTAAAGATCGTTTGGAGACCCAAAGTGCAAACGGTTTCAATACCTACTTTGTCCAATTGGTTTCAAGTATAACTTGTTCAAATGGTTTTCAACCAATTGTTGTATGAGAACCAAGATCATTGAGGGTCTAAGTAATTAACTTTGTGAAGATCAACATGGTTAATCCATTTGAATATCTCATGTAATTGAAGGTCCAATATGGTGAACCTATTTAGATACTTAATTCATTTGAAGATTTCAATGGTTAACCCAATTGATCACTTTGTGGAATTGAAAGTTTAATTGATCATTCTTTTGAATTCCTTATATAATTGATGGTTTAATTGATTAGACCATTTGGAAACCTTATATGATCAAAGGTCAATTAGCTATGTGATCATTAATGATGTACACCCATGATGATTATGAAGGTTAACCCTAGCTTTGTGTACTCTAGTGAAGAGTTGACCTAGATTAATCTTGGAGTAGTTAACATCCTAAAGACGATGAGAGAGAGAATGAGAGAGATGGATGCTTATATAATTAAGCCCTAATCCTCTCATTATGAGTAAACTATGTGATAAGGATTTGATCCATAATAATGAGATCATGGAACCCTAATCAATGAGCCCTAACTCTAATTTAGAGTAATACTAAGTGAAACCCTAATTAGGATGAATAGTGAACCCTATTTGTGGGTTATTGAATGTAGACCCTATTTAGAGCAAAGCTATGTGTGAAACCCTAATTAGAGCAAAGCTATGTGTGAAACCCTAATTAGAGCAAAGCTATGTGTGAAACCCTAATCTAGGGCAAAGTTGAGTGTTATTATAAATCCAGGGTGATGATGTAACCCTAACTTAGTGTAACAATGAAGGAAACCCTAATTTAATGGGAATTGTACATCCTGACCCTAATTTGGGTATGAGGTAAGAGAAACCTTATTTGGATGAGAATATAAAACCTTAATCCCTAAAATGGGGTAAGGTACATGAAACCCTAGTATAGGGTAGTGCCACTAATCCTATGTGAAGATCTAGCACTGGGTGATGTGTTGTGAAATCTTAATTTCACATAATACTAGGTGAAACCCTGATATAGAAGGATGATTATATGAAACTCTATTGAAGAGTAATACTATGTGAAATCCATAAATGTATGGAAAATTCTATGTGAATCCTCAAATTATTAATATGGAGAACACTATTCCTAATAATGGAACAGTGATTAATGTTATGACAAATGTAACACCTAGAGAGGTTGAAAATGAATATCCTCATATTAATAGTTCCTAACTCAAGGATGAGTCCATAGTATTAGAATTGGTTGTATATTCTAAGTGACTGACTAATGACCACTACTTTACATGACAAATGTGATGAACTGGTGCATAAAGTATTAGGATGGGGAATACCCTAATACAAGCTAAGTGTATGAACTCAAGTAAGATAAGGTGTTGAGGGAAGTGATACATCAAGATATGATAGATATCACATCCAACACCCCAAAACTGGTATACCTTGATGTGTTATAAGTCCAGGATAATTGGATGAATGACACATGAGATGTGTCATGTCAATGGTTACATTGAGATGTAATGCACCCTGTTGAATGTAGGCTAACATGCCTTACAAAAAGGTTAATCCAAACCTATAAACTATGATGTAATCATATTCTGGCAAATATGAGAGAGGAACTCATACTTTGTGTTGATAATACATTCAATGATGAATGATGAGAATAAATAAGTATGATGGAATACTTATGTTATCCATATTGATTCCTTGCTATGTGAAACCCTAATACAGGGTAATGCTATGTGAAAACCTAATACATGGTATTGCTATGTGAAACCCTAATACAAAGTGATGCTATGTGAAGTTCTAACACAGAGTAATCCTATGTGAAGCTCAAATACAGACTAATGGGTTATGAATGTAATAAGATAACCCTTGTATTGTATGGTACTGATATGTAATTGTATCATGATTACGAATCATGCAGATATGTTGAGATGATGAGCATAGCCATGTATGAGCTATGATGTTCTGTATACTGAAAATATTCTATAGGTCTTATAAGCCTTCATATGCTTTGTTTCTTAGTGAGAGGTAACGTACAATTAATGATTCCTGTGTGTCACATGATGTGCTAATTATCTAAGATTGTTTATGAGCTTTGTGAACTATGTGCAATGCTTTGTGTAGCAAGAATTATAATGTCCCCGGATCAGATGATATGAAGGTATGAAGTTACCTAATAAGTGGAAATAAGTGTTCTATTGTGAGTTATGGGTTCAAATAACCAGATTCTATAATCATGATAATGAACTTGTTAAGAAGTGGAAATGTACTTGATGAGATGAGGGACTAAGATCCCAACCCTTTGTGAAAAGAGTATGGCTACAGGTCATGACTTCCCAATGACAATGTCAAGCATTAGATATATGATCTAAGCCTCAAGAAGGTTAATGCTGTGGTAATGATTCTATAGTGAATAAATGTTATACATGTTCTTCATATTCCTTAAAGGATAAGTGACATGTTGTTTTATTAAGTTTTAGCTGCAATGCTTTTGATAAGAATGATGTTCTAATCTGTTATACATTGAATTAACTACTGTCAAACAAATATGATTCCTTTGTGTATATTTATCTTCTTAAGCTGCAATAATAATGTTTCTGGCAGAGAGTTATATCTCTCGCTGGGGAAATTTACAATTGTCTCACCCCCGTGGAAACTACATTTTTAGGTGGACACAGACAAGGAGGCAGAAATCCTTCGGTAGGAGAAGGACAACAACAACAGCAGGGACAGTAGTGAAGTCTCAGGTGGAGACACTCGCTGTGATGCCTTGTATAGATGTAGATAGAGTCCTATGTGTCGTCTCTGTACTCTTAGGTCCTCAGAGTAGTAATAGTGCTTTTGCGATTTTGGCTCAGTGCCTCGAGATTTTATACTGCCTGTGTTTAGCTTGACATGACAGTTAATGCTTGTAATTCTCAAAAAGAGATGATACAGAATATGTACCTATGAACAAGAATGTAATTATGTCACTTTGGTTTTATGTGAGAAAGTTTTCCTTTGATGGATCTTTTGATAAAAAGGTTTTAATTTTTAGTGATTTTTAGTAATCCGCTGTTTAGTGAACGCTTCCACATTGGTTACTTATGTTTTTATGAGTTGTATGCCACAATTAAGTGGTATCTGAGCTCTAGGTTCGCTGAGTCTACAGAGACATAGGACTAAGGTTGTAGAGTCTGTTCTAAGTGTCTTCTAGTTTATTTGATAGTATCTTCTACTCACATAGGAGAAGAAGAACTTGAAGATGTCTGGACCACATGAAGAACATGCTGCTGAAGGCAGCACTGCTGCACCAGGAGGAGGTGCAAGAGACCATGATAGAGAGGAGCCCGTACCTGAACAACCCCAGTTCAATCAAGATGACATGGGGAACCTAGCCCTCCAAGCCATGTTTGGGCAGTTTATGGCTGCCATGACTCACATGACAGATAGGATGTCAATACCGGCACCCAGGACACCAGCCCACCATGAGGGTTATGGAGCCGACAAGACTTTTGAGAGACTATGCCAGGTTGGAGCCATAGATTATGCTGGTACATCTGATCCAGCAGATGCTGATTTGTGGCTGAAAGAGCTGGAAAAGGCCTTCGGGATCCTTGATATTCCTGAAGCTGAAAAGGTAAGACATGCTGTGTACATCCTAAAAGGGAGTGCTGGTCATTGGTGGATGATAGAAGAAGATAAGAGACCAGGTGAAGAATTTGGATGGGAGGTTTTCCGACGAGAATTCGTCAGTAGATACTTCCCTAAAACGTATCTAGATGAGAAAATTTATTAATTTGAGAGGATCAAACAAGGAAAGATGAACGTTAGTGAGTATGAAGCTAAGTTCATGGAGCTGTTGTGGTTTTGTCCGCAAATGGAAGTTAATGATGAGGAAAGAATTCGACATTTTGAGAAGGGGTTGAATGCTGAACTGACCACTCATGTGTCTGCTTTAGTGAACAGGGAGAGGTTTGCCACCTTTGTGGAATCGGTAAGGAGGATAGAGAGGTCTAAAATCAAGAAACGACAGACTAGTGGCAAGAAGGTGTACACTCAGACTAAAAAACAAAGGTCTGAAAGTTTTAAGAAGTCGAGATTTTCTGCATCGGCAACATCATCGAGATTCCATACCCAGACACAATGGATGTCAAGTAGGGATAGGGATCATAGTAATGTTCCAAATAGAGCCTCCAACATAGTATCAACATCGATAATTGGACCTCACATACCCTATTTTGCACCTAGGATCTGTTATCAATGTAGACAACCAGGACATCTAGTAAAGGATTGTCCAGGCGGGAATCTAATGATGACTCAACCTCAGTGGCAGAGTCAGCAAGGATCACAAAGGAGGCAGTTTCCTAGTAATAATAGAGGACGTGGACAGACGTCCCAGACAGGTCATATGAAATAAATTCATTCTGATATTTCATTTTCTAATTCTACATGTTAAAGATATAAAAGTAGTTGTTTTTGAACTTCCTTTGACTAGTCCTATAAGGACACAAGGGAGAGGAGAACTTATATCATACTCAATGTTCCTTAAAATGTTTTGTAATCTCCCTTATCTGTGTGTTGAAAGATGAGATTTGGAAGTGATGCCTGAAGAAAAATTAAAGAATGGAAAATCCTGTGTGTATAATGATATGAAAAGTGAGGAATATGATAGTAAGTAAAGTGCATACTACCTAATCTCAATACTTATATACCCTGGCCAGGTATATGATTATTGAAGAAAGGGAAGTATGAAACTCTTAGATTGTTATCTTTTTGATTACTCTGATCAAGTAGTCATTCTAAAACAATCTAGAGAGTATAATGCAACTAAAAGGAAAAGCTATGTGAACATTCCCAACTAAAAGGAAAAGCTATGTGAACATTCCCAACTAAAAGGAAAAGCTATGTGAACATTCCCAACTAAAATGAAAAGCTATGTGAACATTCCCAACAAAAAGGAAAAGCTATGTGAACATTCCCAACTAAAAGGAAAAGCTATGTGAACATTCCCAACTAAAAGGAAAAGCTATGTGAACATTCCCAACTAAAAGGAAAAGCTATGTGAACATTTCCAACTAAAAGGAAAAGCTATGTGAACATTCCCAACTAAAAGGAAAAGCTATGTGAACATTCCCAACTAATAGGGAGAGCTAGGTGAACATTCCTAATTAAAAAGGAAAAGCTAAGTGAACATTCTCTATTACATAGAGTTTGCTAAGTGAACTTTCCTAAATGAATAAAGGATTGCTGTGTTAATTATCTCTGTTAGATATATATGTTTTCCCTTTTGATAAATACTCTTGGGTGATGATAGAAGTATGCTCTTTTATGCTTCTTCCTTTCAATAATACAAACATCATATGTTAGGGGTTTATGCTTTGCATAAACATAAACATTGATAAGGTTGAATTCATGAAAGGAACTTTGTGTGGATTACATAATCCATGATATCTCCATGATAATAAGATATTATGTGGAGATTTGAGGGTATGGCAACTGAATAATCTGTCCCTCCTTTTTCCTGGGATTTCGGGGGGTTTATAATTTGTAACATCCCTGACCTGGGTTATGTGTTAACCCTAGATGTTTTGCCTAATAAGGTTGAGTAGATGCTTAATCTTATCTTGGGAAAAGTAATTAGGGCTCATGAGAAACTTATGTTTCAATTTTGGTGTTGTCTGAACAATGTTGAAGCAATGTTTGCTTATTTTGGACAAAAGTGTAAATTACCCAAGTTGAGGGGTTAAATTGCAAATGTCTCATGATAAGATGTTCCTATGATGTTGAGACATCATAATAATGAATATGATGTAGTGGTATGGTTTTCACAAGCTTGGGCCCCAAGATTAAGCTTGTAAAGAAATCCTTGTGCATTAAAACCTAGTTTTGGTGTAAAGTGCAATTTACCCAAAACCTAGGGTTCAATATGCAAATTAACACTTCAAT
The DNA here is from genome assembly GCA_963693085.1 of Alisma plantago-aquatica. Lineage (NCBI taxonomy): Eukaryota > Viridiplantae > Streptophyta > Magnoliopsida > Alismatales > Alismataceae > Alisma > Alisma plantago-aquatica. The sequence goes on from OY856415.1 coordinate 466,065,545, forward strand.
AAGGTCCCTAATATTTATTGGAATCATTTAGAGCAAATAAAACGAGAGGGGCACCTCATTTGAATCAAGTTGGAGGAAAGAGAATCTTGATATTAAAATAATCAAGATTTAATCATAATTGAAACCCTAATTCAATTTAGGGCAAAAATGAATGTATCAATTAAAGGGCCTTCAACCAAAATTAAAATGGTTGGATTCAGATGTGTGTGGATGAGCTTAAATCCTTGCAAAGGCACGATCATATCCTAAGGAGGTTAAATTCCACTCACCATTATTATAAGAAAAAGAATTTCCACTCAAATAGGGATATTCTTATTATAAGGGTTAAGGTGCTTAATTTATTTTCCCTTAATTCATGGATAATGGAAGGGATCTCAGTGGGGATAGAGATTCCCTTGCATGTAATAAACCAAGGGGGAAGTGGTGGCAACAATTTTGGAATTAAAAGACTTTTATAAAGTATTTTCTCTCTCATCAATTTTCTTATAAAAGTACCCTTTCCAAGCCAAAACTGAGGCTTTATCGGATTTCTTTCTTTCCCCTTGCTTGAAAAACGACCAAGAAGCTTTGGAGGATCAGGAGGACGACCCCCAACCTGTTGGTAAGGTTCTTGACCTCCTTTCACCTTGAATCTATGGTGAAAATCGAAAATCAATGCATGAATTCTTAATATCTCGGTCCCCTCTTCAATTCTAACCAATTCTTTTCACTCAAAGCTTGAGGACGACCCTTGGAATAGTGAAAGGAGTTGCATACACCATTTTTTCCATGAGCTTGGATCTTTTGAGCTCAATTGGAGGCGGGTTTTATAACTTGAACCCTTAATTTTATTATTGCAATCAATTCCTTATCAATTGGTGATCATTTCTACATTTCCGAAATTAAGTTTGGTTGATTGATGCAATATCCATGGAAATCACAGTAGATTTCGTGAGTTTGGAGCTTGATGATGATGACATCATCATAAGCAGACACCTCCCCAAATATCTAGGGCAAACAGTTTCAATGTTGAGTCCAAACGGTTTCACCAAACCGTTTGGTGGTTTGGTTTCCAAACCATTTGGAATGGTTGAACATTTGAGATGGTTGACCATTTAAAGATATATGCTGTGCTTCTTGGATCTTGATCCAATGGTTTCTATTGGTTTGATGTTGAAGGTTACAATTGTGAATGATTCCTTAAGTGCAAACCCTAATCGGCTAAGTGCTGATTTTGAAATTGATTGAGATGATGTTTTGGGTTGATTGACCCAAACGGTTTCAAAACCATTTGTGGATCACCCAAACGGTCTCAAGACCGTTTGAGGGTCACCCAAGACCGTTTGAAGGTCTAGGGTTAAGTATGGCTAAGTGTTTGAAGGTCCAAAGGTACCAAATTGAATTGCAACTAAGTGCTGATTTGATAATCAATCCAAAGGTCCAAAACCCTAATTGGATGTCATGGATTTTGATGATGGAATGGGAAAACGGTCGCAAGACCGTTTGGTGGTCATCCAAGACCGTTTGAGGTCAGGTCATATCATGTGATGATGATAGTTCATTGATTTCAATTGATTTGGTTCCACAATGTCAACCATTGATGGATCCTCGATTTCAAACCCTAAGTGATGGTTTCTTGATTATCAAACCTAGTTCAATTGGGTTCAAAACCCTAAATTGAAGGTCTAATTGAATGATGATTCAGTGGTCCAATTGATGAATACTTTAGTGGTTCAATTTATAATTGGTCAATGGATTGAAACATTGAGTCGATTAAGTGTTGAAGTACCTTTTTGGTCCATGCGATTTTGAGAAGGTTTGGACCAAACGGTCTCAAGACCGTTTGGGACCAAACGATCTCAAACCGTTTGGAGACCCAAATTGCAAACGTTTTCAATACATACTTTTTCCAATTGGTTTCAAGTATAACTTGTTCAAATGGTTTTCAACCAATTGTTGTATGAGAACCAAGATCATTGAGGGTCTAAGTAATTAACTTTGTGAAGATCAACATGGTTAATCCATTTGAATATCTCATGTAATTGAAGGTCCAATATGGTGAACCTATTTAGATACTTAATGCATTTGAAGATTTCAATGGTTAACCCAATTGATCACTTTGTGGAATTGAAAGTTTAATTGATCAATTCTTTTGAATTCCTTATATAATTGATGGTTTAATTGATTAGACCATTTGGACACCTTATATGATCAAAGGTCAATTAGCTATGTGATCATTAATGATGTAGACCCATGATGATTATGAAGGTTAACCCTAGCTTTGTGTACTCTAGTGAAGAGTTGACCTAGATTAATCTTGGAGTAGTTAACATCCTAAAGAGGATGAGAGAGAGAATGAGAGAGATGGATGCTTATATAATTAAGCCCTAATCCTCTCATTATGAGTAAACTATGTGATAAGGGTTTGATCCATAATAATGAGATCATGGAACCCTAATCAATGAGCCCTAATTCTAATTTAGAGTAATACTAAGTGAAACCCTAATTAGGATGAATAGTGAACCCTATTTGTGGGTTATTGAATGTAGACCCTATTTAGAGCAAAGCTATGCGTGAAACACTAATTAGAGCAAAGCTATGTGTGAAACCTAATTAGAGCAAAGCTATGTGTGAAACCCTAATTAGAGCAAAGCTATGTGTGAAACCCTAATCTAGGGCAAAGCTGAGTGTTATTATAAATCCAGGGTGATGATGTAACCCTAACTTAGTGTAACAATGAAGGAAACCCTAATTTAATGGGAATTGTACATCCTAACCCTAATTTGGGTATGAGGTAAGAGAAACCTTATTTGGATGAGAATAGAAAACCTTAATCCCTAAAATGGGGTAAGGTGCATGAAACCCTAATATAGGGTAGTGCCACTAATCCTATGTGAAGACCTAGCACTGGGTGATGTGTTGTGAAATCTTAATTTTACATAATACTAGGTGAAACCCTGATATAGAAGGATGATTATATGAAACTCTATTGAAGAGTAATACTATGTGAAATCCATAAATGTATGGGATATTCTATGTGAATCCTCAAATTATAAATATGGAGAATACTATTCCTAATAATGGAACAATGATTAATGTTATGACAAATGTAACACCTAGAGAGGTTGATTACGAATATCCTTATATTAATAGTTCCTAACTCAAGAATGAGTCCATAGTATTAGAATTGGTTGTATATTTTAAGTGAGTGACTAATGACCACTACTTTACATGACAAATGTGATGAACTGGTGCATAAAGTATTAGGATGGGGAATAACCTAATACAAGCTAAGTGTATGAACTCAAGTAAGATAAGGTGTTGAGGGAAGTGATACATCAAGATATGATAGATATCACATCCAACACCCCAATACTGGTATACCTTGATGTGTTATAAGTCCAGGATAATTGGATGAATGACACATGAGATGTGTCATGTCAATGGTTACATTGAGATGTAATGCACCCTGTTGAATGTAGGCTAACATGCCTTACAAAAAGGTTAATCCAAACCTATAAACTATGATGTAATCATATTCTGGAAAAGATGAGAGAGGAACTCATACTTTGTGTTGATAATACATTCAATGATGGATGATGAGAATAAATAAGTATGATTGAATACTTATGTTATCCATATTGATTTCTTGCTATGTGAAACCCTAATACAAAGTAATGCTATGTGAAAACCTAATACAGGGTATTGCTATGTGAAACCCTAATACAAAGTGATGCTATGTGAAGTTCTAACACAGAGTAATCCTATGTGAAGCTCAAATATAGACTAATGGGTTATGAATGTAATAAGATAACCCTTGTATTGCATGGTACTGATATGTAATTGTATCATGATTACTAATCATGCAGATATGTTGAGATGATGAGCATAGCCATGTATGAGCTATGATGTTCTGTATACTGAAAATATTCTATAGGCCTTATAAGCCTTCATAAGCTTTGTTGCTTAGTGAGAGTTAACCTACAATTAATGAGTCCTATGTGTCACATGATGTGCTAATTATCTTAGATTGTTTATGAGCTTTGTGAACTATGTGCAATGCTTTGTGTAGCAAGAATTATAATATCCCTGGATCAGATGATATGAAGGTATGAAGTTACCTAATAAGTGGAAATAAGTGTTCTATGGTGAGTTATGGGTTCAAATACCCAGATTCTATAATCATGATAATGAACTTGTTAAGAAGTGGAAATGTACTTGATGAGATGAGGGACTAAGATCCCAACACTTTGTGAAAAGAGTATGGCTACAGGCCATGACTCCCCAATGACAATGTCAAGCATTAGATATATGATCTAAGCCTGAAGAGAGTTAATGTTTTGGTAATGATTCTATAGTGAATAAATGTTATACATGTTCTTCATATTCCTTAAATGATAAGTGACATGTTGTTCTATTAAGTTTTAGCTGCAATGCTTTTGATAAGAATGATGTTCTAATATGTTATACATTGAATTAACTACTGTCAAACAAATATGATTCCTTTGTGTATATTTATCTTCTTAAGCTACAATAATAATGTTTCTGGCATAGAGTTATATCTCTCGTTGGGGCAATTTACAATTGTCTCACCCCCGTGAGAACTACATTTTTAGGTGGAGGCAGACAAGGAGGCAGAAATCCTTCAGTAGGAGAAGGACATCAACAACAACAGTAGGGACAACATTGAAGTCTTAGGTGGAGACACTGGCTATTATGCCTTGTATAGATGTAGATAGAGTCCTATGTGTCGTATCTATACTCTCAGGTCCTCAGAGTAGTAATTAGTGCTTTCGAGATTTTGGCTCAGTGCCTCGAGATTTTATACTGCATGTGTTTAGCTTGACAGGATAGTTAATGCTTGTAATTCTAAAAAAGAGATGATACAAAATATGTACCTGTGAACAAGAATGTAATTATGTTACTTTGGTTCTATGTGAGAAATTTTTCCTTTGATGGATCTTTTGATATAAAGGTTTTAATTTTTAGTGATTTTTGGTAATCCGCTGCTTAGTGAACGCTTCCGCATTAGTTAATTATGTTTTTATGAGTTGTATGCCACAAAAACGGCTGTGGTACCCAACACAGTCGTGTTGAGAAGACCCCAAAACGGCTGTGCCAACCAACACGGGCGTGCTTCCAAAGAAGAGAACATGCATGGTGCCCAGAATGACCTCCATTTCACCTCCCCTACCATGGTCGTACTACCCAACATGACTATTCTACCTAGCCCCCACCACGGTCGTGCTGCCCAACACAGTCGTGCTACCAGCTTTCATTTCACCAAAATTCCTCTAACATTTTCCACTTCCTAGAACAATCGTTCCACACCACCACGACTATTCCACGGCCGTGCTGCCCAACACAGCCGTGCTACCACCTGAACCCTAGCATTATCTGTACTGATTTTACAACAATACCCCTACTTACCCTAGTGCTTCCACCACCACCTATATATACATGGCTGGTAGCCATAATAGTAGGTTATCTTCCATTACTCTCCTTCACCTACTTTAGAGCATTCATTGCCTCCTTCCTTACATTCAAGCCATCCACCCACCATTTCCACCTCATTTCCACCATAGAAACTTAGTTTTCTAGGTTTCTACCATAATCCCCTTCATTTCCATGGATCATTCTACAACAGCTAGGAGGTGAAGAAGAAGAATATACTTTGAGCTCCATGGAGTCCTATCCCCTTATTCTCATTAATTTTATCTTTTCTTTAACCATGTCTAGCTAAGCCCCTAGTGGTGGGCTGTTTGGGGTTAAAATGTGACTTTGATACCATGTTGGGGGAAAAATAACTTGGACTGAACATAATTTCATTCTATGATGATTTCTTCTTGCTTCTATCTCATTTCCCATTATCTTTCATGCAATTTGTTCTTCTAAACATAAATTATTTGTTTTGTGATGCTTGATGACACTTAGCTTCTAGGTGAAATTGGAATGTATGTGGCAATCTTAGGAATGGCTCCTAGGTCCAATTAGTGGATCCCTAGCTAGCCCCCTTTGTTCCTAAATACATTTCACTTCTTCTACAAGTAGGTGTGAGATCTAAGTAGCTAATGTAAGTGTGATTAGTGCAATTGCCTAGAGTTTCCTAAAGGCTAGTTGGCAAGTAACATGAGGTGAAATACCCTAATCTCCACTCCCATTCCCACCCTTGCCTCTCAATTGCCCTAATACCACTTACCCTAGAAACCTATAATTGGCAAGTCCTTTTATAATTACACCTAACCCTATTTCTCCAACTAGTAGTATAGGGTATATTCTAATAGCACTTGCATTGTTGTTTGGTTTGGTAATTTAGATTGAAATGTGAGTTTTGCATGCTATGTTGACCTTCCCCCAACTAATATCAAGTTTCATTCCCACACAGCCCAACTACCCATCATATTGTTTAAAATCCACCTTTACCTTGTTATCTTGTTAATGTTAGCTTAGTCTATTGCCTTTGTTAATTCTTAGTAATTGCTTAGTTCTAGATAGTTAGTTCTTGCTCAAGTAGTTAGGGATCCTTTGAGCTTGCTTGTATTAATTTAGATAACTAGTGATAACTTAGGCTCTTGCTTGTCTCATTGCTTAGCTTGCATCTTAGTTGCTAAATTGCCTTTCTAGTTTAGTGTAGCTCCTTGCCCTAGTCTAATCACTTGCCTTGTTTAGTCTCTTAGTTCTAACTTGCTTAGAGTAATCTAGAGTTTTTGATAACTTAGTTTCTTTCTTGCTCTTTCTTGTTTGCGATCATAGCATAATCAAACCAAAACCAACTTTAAACCCTCAAACCCTAGACTCCGCTTTTAGTAACATAGCTAACACAGACCTAGCTCTAGTGCCTCCTCTAGCCCTGAGGATCGACCCTAATCTTACCACTAGCCTATACTACAACACGATCCCGTGTGTTTGCGGGTACATGTGATTAGTTGAGCCTATGCGTTGGACTAGGTCCATATACAAATTTTGAGGAGATCCATGTGTTTTCCCTTAGGATTACATCTAGCCACCTTTAGTTGGTTAGTGTGTGGCTTTGAGAAGAATCACACCAAAAGGAAAGAACATCATGCATGACACATAAACCTAGTCGACTGATATGATCATTAGTAGAAAGAAGAGACTCACTCAAGGATTTTTTCATGAATTCACAAGAGTAGATGATAATTAAAATAGTTCCTCTTGGAATATAAAAAGCCTTAAGTATAACATGCTCACATAGAGTTCATGAGGATGAAAAAAAATCGATTTACTTGATAACCCATCTGCTTTGTATGACTCACACCCTATATCTAAAGAAACATCATTTTAAGGTTAAATACAATAGGACCAAAATATCTTTCTTATTTCTAGTGTAGAGAGAAAGGCCATGACACTCTGGTTATAAAATTCCAAAAAAAGTTTGAAATGCAAGGGTTCAGTTACTTTGCGTGAGATTGTCCATTTGAATATAATAACATGAACAATTATGTATTTCACGATCATAGACATGGGTTGATACTGAATATACTATATAGACAACCTATTATATCCTCCTAGGAGCCTAGGAGTGACAAAACTAAATGTAATGAACATATAAGGAAGGAAAATATTACCTAATATCCTTCAAAATAGTTTTTGTGTTGTTTATATCAGTAGTTTGTGGTTAGATTGGGTACTTGCATCTTGATCAATGATAGGTTGTACATGCTAACAAAACAATATACTATCAAGATGACTTTGTCACATTAATGAGAATGTGATGACAAGGGTTCCATTGACCATCTCTCAATTTATCATACAAACATGGCATGCCTATGATACTATGGTGAGTACCAAAATACCATTCCCCAATTAAAAATAACTTAGTTTATCCTTAGAAAAATATAAACTCCCATGATAGCCTAACAACATCTCCCCTCAAACCACATTTTGTTCTCTAGATATTTTTTTTAAGGTATTCTTCTCTATGATGATAAGTTTGTTAGTGATTCAACATCTCCAACTTCTACTACATAGAAAACTACAAAAAAAAAACCAACACTAGAATATCCTTCATTGGTATCAATCGAGTAGTGACTTTCTTAGAGGATACCTCCCTTCAAATAGTAGCGAAGTAGATACATATCACTATGTTGGTGACCTCAATGTATCTTACAAAGGTACTTGCATCTCATGACATCCTCATTATTTTTCCAGAGGTGTTTTGCCCGCGTGAAAAACTCCTACAAGAGGCTAAGTCAAAAGTTGCATGAAACTCATGAAGACAACACAAACAAATAAAGCTAAGAGTCACCACTATATTTTGTTACGCTAAATAAGAAAAATGAGGACCCATGTTTACATATGAGGGAAGTGTAAAAAAACTAAATTTGACTCCATCCAAGGGTGATGGAAGTGTAAAGCGTGAAAGAAGGTTGAAGATTGGTGGTCGTATTATGAATTGGGAAGGTCTTAGACACCCCACATTGCCCGTGACATGGTATTGTATTTTATAAATCTCAAAATTGGTAAAAGCAACTGTTTAATTTTTATGAACAAAAATAAATTGATAAAATAAGAAAAAGGTTATTTTTAGTTTGCAGATCATTACGACTGAAGATGACTATAGATTTCCCATCATCACCTCAGGATCTTTCACAGTGGAGATCCATCCCAGTAAAGCAGGATGAATAGTGAGAAATGGCAATGAGGACAATAGAGGAGTATGACATGAGTGATATCTAATTCTTTAGTTTAATTAATTCAAACAAGATTTAAATCTCTAAGTTGCATGTGAGTATATCTAGATCATGCAATTATGATTAATAATGTAATAAAAGAGTAAATTTTAGCATACTAATTAGAGAAGTTGATATCGAGCAAGCAGTTTAGGAGCAACGAACCAAATAGTTAACTAAAATAGTTATGACCCATTTAGATCAAAATAATTGAATAATATTACCTTTCTACCTTTTGTTTAGCCTATCTATGTTTGAAAAGCAGTTGTCTGAGAGAAATGATCCTCTATTCACACAACCAACTAACATTAAATAAGAAGATAGTTGTGTCTTTAACTTTAGGAGAATAAAAAGGGCCAATATGAATGGTGAGTATGGAGGTATATATAGCATGGGACTAGGATTCAAGGGCCTAAGAAAGATTTTGAAATAGGACAATAGAAATGCAACAATCTATGAGCTTAGACATATCACATGTGATACGAGTAAATTTCACATCAAACACAAGTGTACGTATCAATGTAATATAGACCTTAAGAGGCTTGGATGTCAAACTCATGGAAACGTTAATGTAGAAACTACTACTAACTATAATGCAATCAACTAAGTAATGAAAACTTGATTGAAAAGTTTAATTATCTAAATCAGAAAATAAATCTAAAATTATTGGTTGTTGATCTCAATCAGAGTAAATTCCTTAGGATTATAGTTTCACCTCGGTTAACATTTCAATTAATATCATAACATTAATAAATATTCCTCCTAACCCTAAACTAAGAGACATGTAGTAAGAATTACCCACTCTCACGGCGTAATTCACTACCTAATCTAATACCAACCCAATCTCATATCGATTGTGTTATTAGTCAGGTGCTTTATAAAAAACTATGAGTAATCTCTTCACATTCATAATCCACCTTTCTCAAAGGGAGATAAAAACATGTATTTCTGTGAATTTTTCAACCATTAATTTCCTTTTTCAAAGCAATTAAAGGTCTAATTAACTACCTATGGTGATCAAGCATGGATAGTTTATGACAATCACATAGAAATAAGTCCATAAATTAAGAGAAATTGATAGATTAATGCATAAAAGTCAATTATAATATATAACTGAGCTACTCCCGGGTCCTAAGGAACAAGGGGTTTAGCCCTGCATAGTTTCCATTGTCAAGTACATAGGAGAAAAGAAGAAAATGTGGGAAACATTAGTTAAACTAAAGAAACCCTGGAGAATATGGTCTGGATGACTCCCTCTGATGAATGAAGCTATTTGCTATCTTTCAACTGCGAATCTGCCCACCAGAGGTGCCTGAATCATCTAGAGTGTGGCCTTCTTCTCTACTTTCTCCTCTCCTTGCTCTCTATTGCCATCCAACGGAGGAGAATGAGATAGATAGGGTTGGATGAAATCCCTCTAACTCTTATAGGTTACTTAGGGCGTAATTAATTACCAACCGTCATATTAGACTTAATTTTTAGATCTGCCTGATCCCACAGTGTCAGTACTACCGACTGGGTGTCAGTACTACTGATGCCTTTGATAGTTGTAGTCACCTGGGCAGCTGTCGATACTACCGAGTTGATGTCGGTAGTATCGAGTTTCCTCGATTAATTGCAATTCCATCCCTATGATGTTGTCGATAGTATCGACTTTTGGGTCAGTATTATAGAGTCTTCTTGATTTTCATATATTCCAAATTGAGCATGTGTTAGTAGTATTGAGCTATGTAGATTCTTGTAAATTTACCTCAAATCCACAAAAACTGAACATAAACTCTTAAATAATATTAAATCATTCGAAAAAATTAAAATTACTTTTAATTGATGAAATTAAGTATCACAGACTAATGATAGAAAATAATGTACAAATCAATATGAAAATGAACAAACAGTGCACAAAACTCAATAATAAACAATATGTGAAAATGACAATTATATGATGCATCAAATTCCCCTAAGCTTAAATGTTGCTCATCCTCGAGCAACACACCCTCAATTCTATTTGAGACAAGTCAGAAAAAGGACATAAAATATATTTTTCATTTCTCAACTACCCCCACTTGGAGGTCCCAAACTGACCTTCATTGACGACTGAACAATCAACTACTCTTAAGAGACCCAAAATTTCCATAAAATACATCCACCCTTAGATGAGTGAACACTAACAAGAGAGCAGTTGAAATCATAATCAGTCAGACATTCGCTTGGTACATCATGTCATTCCCTATTCTACATTGCTCTTTTCCTAACTACCAACTACTTAGAAGCAGTTCTTCTTATAAGAATGAACAAGAGAATAATCATTTAAGTGGTATACCGATAAGAACAATGGATGAAATGAAATGGGTGGCTAATGAATAATCACAAGTAATATCCAAATTATTTATGCAAAGATAAAACATGATGAACCTATATGGTGAAGATAATGAAAAATACATGAATCCTAAAGCCTAATATTATATTTTGAGTGATGCATGTATTAAAAATCTCATCAAACGAATGAGAATGAAGTACGGAAGATAATACATCATGTGAATGTTTCCATCTCTATGTGAAGAGTTTAGGGCATCCTTTCTCCCTATTTATTTCAAAACATTTAAATTTTATTTTTCTATTTTCATTGGCCCATTATTTTAGCATGCTGGAAAGTTATGCTTGGGATTCACTAACATATCTCATTCATTTTTGTTTCTTGATTTTTTCTCTGAGGGTATGGATGTGTATCCCTACAATCTTATTTTAGAGGAAAATAATCTATCCACATGATGTGGAAATGAATGATGAAAAATGCATGCAATCTACATGTAATTTTTATGCAACTAGATGGTATGCACAAAAATTGTTAATGCATAATATTTTTTTTTGATTTCATTTTGTAACTAATGCAATCAAAGAGAAACTAACTATCATGTCACATATTATGCCATGCAATGCAAACAAGATGAAATAATTCAGATTACTTGATCATCTTAAGGTGGCGAGTCAACATGAATGGAAGATGGATGGAATCACATAATTAGGAGACAATGCCTTTCATGAACCATGATATGTCCCTCTCTAATGACCTGTGAACAAGGTAATCTTAGGATTTATTTCTTAAACTTCAATTTGAGATCTCATTAATTGTTTGATCAATTTAGGCTCAAACCCCATCTTCATCCACATTACATGAATTGTAAAAGCATAAAAGAGCACATTGAAATCATAAAAATTAAGCTCCACAATTACACTAGATAGATGTGAATCCTATACTTGCAAAAAAAAAATCAAGATAACTAACAAAACTAAAAGATAAAAAGCTAAAGCCGTTCTAGCACCCCCCCAATCTTGAACTTGACTATGTACTCATAGTCAAAATCCAAACCTAGAGGTGAAATAGAGGTACCAGTTGCTCTGAAGGGTGGTGGCTCATTGGATCAAGTTGTGCTAGCATATATCCCTCTTGTTGGTGCCAAGATATGACATTTTCTATCCTTATTTGAGCTTGGTGAGGCAGTTCCACTGACATGTGGTTAGTGGTGTCTACAAACTTTTTCTAAAGCATTGTTAGTTTTTGCTGAGAAAATTCAGTAGTACCAACTTTAGTGTTGAAAGTACCGACTTTGGTCCAGGAATCCATTCATTTTTCTAAGAAAAGTCAGTAGTACCGACTTTGGTGTCAGTAGTATCGACTTTCTGTAGACTTTTACCTGATAATTAGTCGGTAGTATCGACTTGGGTGTCGGTAGTACCGACTTTGACTCTGCCTGCACACAAAACAAGAGAGTCAAGGTACATTTTCACATCAACTAAAATCTAACATGAAAAATATGAAGTGCAACCAACAAAAAGACCTAAAAAAATAGTATATATGAAAATAAAATTGGGTTGCCTCCCAACAATGCCCTTATTTAATGTCCTAGGCTTGACAAGATGAGTTTTCTTCATCCTGAGTTGTCATAGGATGATTGTGAAGATTCATCTGGAAGTCTGAAATCCACTCTATCATTGTCTATCTCGAGTGTCAAATAGCCTCTATCTATGGCAGTGATCACGTTGTCTGTATCTTGGAATGACCTTCCTAACAACATCTCTGATCCTCGTATCTTGTGCATATCGATGACCACAAAATCAATAGGGAAGATGAATTTGTCGACTTTGACTAGAACATCCTTGCATATCCCATACAGCCTGACAATAGATCCATCTGCCAACTCGATTGTCATAGATGTTTTCATTAGTTCCTTCAATCCCAACTTCTGAAAGGTAACAAGAGGCATGGGATTTATGCTCGCCCTAGAGTCACACTGTGCTTGTTGGAAAAGTTGTCTGCCTATAGAACAAGGAATGTATAAACATCGTGGATCTTTTGTCTTCATCGGCAATCTACCCTAGATCATCGCACTCATCACTTCATTAACACATAAGACATCTGTATCTTTTATTCATCTTTTCTTGTTGATGATATTTTTCAAGAATCTCCCATTTGTTTGAATTTTTTTTGTCACCTCTACGAGTGGGATGTTGATGTGGAGCTTTCGAATGATGTCTAGGAACTTCTAAAATTGTCAGTCCTCCTTCGTCAACTTTAGACTATCTGAGAATGGCATATCTAGCCTTTCTGCATGCTTGTGTAGGGGAACATATGGCTCTTTATGGATCTCCTCCCCTAAGCTTACTAAAATGCCACCTTCTACGGCAAAATTTGGCACATCTCCTATAGATGGAATGGCATGTGGCTACTCCTTCTGCATTGTAGATGCTTCCTTATTAACTGTGACTATTCCACTGTGAAGTAGAAGCTTCATATGTTCTTGTTGTATAGGCACCTTTTTCTGAAACTGGAGACCTTGTATCAACTGAAGTACATGTGTTATCAAACTACACCGGTGCATTGAATCATCTTAGTCTTCCATATAGGCTTCAGAGAAATGGAACCTTAGGCACATACACCCAGTTTGATTTTGGAGGGTGCTTTTTTGGTGAAACCTCAATAAGATTCCCAGCTACTTGTCCACAGAGATAAAATTTATTTGGTGATGATGATAGTTGTCTCTGCGTTCCTAGGAAATCCTTGCTGAATGGGCTTCTTCATGAAGGCCACCTCTGCTGCTAGTTGAGAGATTTGGTTTCAAAGAATACAAATCTACACATCATGATTTTGCTGCACCTACTTGTGTGGTCCAATAAGGTTTCATTCTGACTGGCCAACTTTCCTAGCATGTCTGGTATGCGGTCTATCCATCTAGGGCCCCTGTTCTACTAATAGTGTTGATGCAGGTACTTGCAATCCTCCTCTTCACCTCTAGATGAAGTGTCAAATTTCTGCTTAATCTTCCTTGCGAGGTAATACAACTTCTCATTCAATGAAACTATGACTTTAGACTCCATAATGCTTTTAGATGATGCTAAGACTTCTCTTTCATCTCCCCATGACTTATTTTCATCCATATTCTTCAAAATCCCATGACACCTGGATGGCTTATTATTGAGGAAAAATCCTGATCCTGCACTATCCAATGCAGTTCTTTCTCCCTTATGCAGCCTGTAGTAGAAAGTATTTGCTTGGCGGTATAGATCAATGCCATGATGAGGAACCTTCCTCAGCATGTTTTGGAACCTTTCCCATGCTTCTGAATATGAGTCTTTCACCTACTGCTTAAAATTGTAGATCTTCCTTACCATCTCATTTGTCTTCTGGGGTGGAAAGTAATGCTCAAAGAAGATGTCTATCATCTAATCCCATGTTTCTATTGACTCTGGCTATAGCTTCAGAAGCCACGATTTTGTGTTGTCAACCAATGAGGATGGGAACAACTTCGGATAGATTACAGTTGCTAGAACTTTGTCAATCTTCATCATGTCACAACTTTTTATAAAATTGGTGATGTGCGTCATCAGGTCCTCCATACTGTGACTGTAACATACCAAATCCTGGACATTTTATCTTTTGATCCTATTTCCCATCTTTTCCTTTCCTTTCTATCCTCTTTGGAAGTTCTATTTAATTTGTGGAGAATATGATGGTTTAGTGAACATTTGTTCACCTTTTATGCCAATAAAGGGTTTTATGCACAAATACCTTAATAGAAATCTAAGTAGTGGGCCTGATGTGCAATTGTCCAATTAAGTAATAGAAATAATAAAACAGTTCATGCTAGAACTTTCTAGGACTTTTTAGAATATGAAAAAGAAAAGAAATCCCAAAATATACATAAAGGATATGATACATGGATAAAAGGAGATAATGTGTAATAAATTGTTTCCAAAAATCATGAATAGAAAACCCACGAGATAATTTAATACATAATTTTGTTTTCTTGAATGAAAAGTTACTTAAGTGCCAAGTATCACCCGATTTGGAAAATTTTATATATATATATATATATATATATATATATATATATATATAAGCCTTTATTAAAGGAAAATAAGAAATCAACCAAGAAAGAGAAATAAAATACCTAATGACTCCAAAAGTGGAAAATAATATTAGATTCGTGATCTACACATTAAAAATAGCATTTGGGTGAATTTTCTTATAATTTGGATAATATTAAATATACATGTGTAATTAGGAGAGAGAAAGTGTGTAGAACCTTCAATAATATTAAATCAATATACAAACAACTCCAACATGCAAAATGAATAGACAACTTGTATCCAACAAATTGAATATGACTTGTGAGTGAAGTTTCATAAAATTTGGATCATATTAAGGTCATTAATGCATGAGGAAAGAGAAAATATGATTTGATTTATTTAACACATAAAATGTTATCAAAAGGTAAAACTAATTTACTCGGCTAGTGTAGCATAGATGGTTCAGTCTGACCTGTCCTCCCCATGGGACCCAGGTTCGAAACCTCCCGTTGCTCATTGTATTTACAATCTCTTGGCTCATCCGGGCTTTGGCACCTGTTTGAGGGAGGGGGGAGACTAAGTCTCCTTATAACTAAAAAAAAGGTAAAACTAATTCCATATTCAGATTCTACACCTCAAAATCAGTAAGAGTGTCAATTTTTATTAAGTTTGGAGTTCATTTGCATCCTCAAAAGAGGAGAGAGAAAAAGAGAAATAAGTGCATTCACACTATATTCGAATTTGATTAGGAATCAATTAAATGTATGTCACATGATTATTTTTTTGTGGCGTGATGAGGGTCATCAGATCACGATCATGCGGTTAGCAGATCATCATCTACCTCACACCATATAAGGCAATAGGCGCCGATTTTTCTGATTTTATTTTTATGATTTCTCCCTCGTCCGTCAATCATTCTCTGAGAGTTTTGTTTCTTTGGCTTTGGGAGAAGATTCCACACAGGTTTATCCCTAGTTTTATGTGTTTTGGTGAAGAATCTAGAAACCCCCAAATCTCCTGAAACCTCTCTCTCATCGCAAGTCTGAAAACCCTAGTTTACTTCTCCCCACCTAAAAATACCCTAACCATGGTCTTCTTCGGTTGCATTGTGATCATTCT
The DNA here is from genome assembly GCA_963693085.1 of Alisma plantago-aquatica. Lineage (NCBI taxonomy): Eukaryota > Viridiplantae > Streptophyta > Magnoliopsida > Alismatales > Alismataceae > Alisma > Alisma plantago-aquatica. The sequence continues at coordinate 466,081,681 of OY856415.1, forward strand.
CTAGCACTAATTTCCCTACTGCTCATGTTCTTGACTATTGGTGATCAAGTTTTAGTCTAGGGTTTGCGGTGTCTATTTTCCCTACTCCCGCCACCTCTGACCAATTAATCCTAGCAGTAAGTTCGTCTCCCTCTCCTGTATCTTTCTATGTTCTTAATTTCCCGAATCATCATTGTAACATCCTTGACCTGGGTTATGCTTTAAACCTAGGTGTTTTAATAAAGAAATATGATTATATGCTTAATCTTATCTTGTGAAAAGTAATTAGGGCTCATGAGGAACTTATGTTTCAATTTTGGCCATGTTTGAACAATGTTGAAGCAATGATTGCTTATTTTGGACTAAAGTGAAAATTACCCAAGTTAAGGGGCTAACTTACAAATGCTACATAATAATATGTTCCTCTGATGTTGAGACATCATAAGAATGAATATTATGTAGTGGAATGGTTTTCACAAGCCTGGACACCAAAACAGAGCTTGTTGGACAATGTTTGTGCATTAAAACCTAGTTTTGGTGTAAAGTGCAATTTACCCAAAACCTAAGGTTCAATATAAAAATTACCACTTCAATAAGGTCCCTAATGTTTCTTTACATCATTTAGAGAAAATAAAATGAGAGGGGCGCCTCATTTGAATTAAGTTGGAGGAGAGAGAATCTTGATATTAAAATAATCAAGATTTAAGCCTAATTGGAACCCTAATTCAATTTAATGCAAAAATAAATAAAATAATTGAAGGGGCCTTCAACCAAAATTAAAATGGTTGGAATCAGATGTGTGTGGATGAGCTTAAGCCTTGCAAAGGCACAAGCATATCCTAAGGAGGTGAAATTCCACTCACCATTATTATAAGAAAAAGAAATTCCACTAAAAAATGGATATTAATATTATAAGGGTTAAGGTGCTTAATTTCTTTTCCATTTAATCTTGGATAATGAAGAGGTTTTGCAATAACATGAAGATGGCTTCGTGGCCAAGAAATGGAGGGGGATTTGGTGGAAATTATTTTGGGAATTAAAGGAAATAATCCCATTTTCTCTCTCCTTGGGATTTCCTTATACATATCCCTTTTTCCACTCACTTAAGGACTTCTTTTCGGGTTTCCTTTCTTTCTTTGCCTTGGCCGACCCAAAGAGAAGATCAGGAACAGGAGGAGGACGACCCCAACCTGTTGGTAAGGTTCTTGACCTCTTTTCCCCTTGATTCCATGGTGGAAATTGAAAGTAAATCATTGATTTCTTCTTAATTCGATCTCCTCTTCAACCCTAGCCAAACTTTTCAACCAAAAGCTTGAGGACGAGCCTAGGGGAGTTGCAAGAGCTTCATCCACCATTTTTTCCGTGATCTTGGAGCTTTGGAGCTCAATTGGAGGTGGGTTTTATAACTTGAACCCTTAATATTGTTATTTCAATTAATTCCTTATCACTTGGTGATCCTTTTTACATTCCCCAAATTTGTTTTGGTTGATTGATGCAATCACCATGGAAACCACAATAGGTTTTGTGATTTCAGAGCTTGAAGATGATAATCACACACCTCTCAAAAATATCCAAGGCAAACGGTTTACTTTTGTTGCTCAAACGGTTTCCCAAACTGTTTGGGAGCAAACCGTTTCAAACCGTTTAGAAGCAAACAGTTTCACCAAACCGCATGAGACCAAACGGCTTCAGACCGTTTGGTGGTGTTGACCAGGGTTGACCATTTGGAGATCTGTTGAAAATGATCTAGGTTAATGACCCATAAATTATGATTGATTAGTTCCAATTGGTTCATGAGTTGAAGGTCCATCAATCACCAAAACCCTAATCGGGTTAAGTGCTGATTTGTAGTTTGATTAAGTTGGAAACTTGGGTTGATTGACCCAAACGATTTCAAAACCGTTTGGGGATCACCCAAACGGTCTCAAGACCATTTGGGGGTCACCCAAGACCATTTTTAGGTCTAGGGTTGAGTATGGTTAAGTGTTTGGAGATCCAAAGATATGGTATGAACCCTAATCGGCTAAGTGCTGATTTTGTAAGTGATTGAGATGATGTTTTGGGTTGATTGGCCCAAACGGTTTCAAAACCATTTGGGGATCACCCAAAAGGTCTCAAGACCGTTTGTTGATCACCTAAGACCGTTTGGATGTCTAGGGTTAAGTATGGTTGATCAATTGAAGGTCCAAAGATATTAGGTTGATGTACAATCAATTGCTGATTTGGTGACCAATCCTAGGATCCAAACCTTAATTGAATGACATGGTTAATGATGATGTGATGGGAAAACGGTCTAAAGACCGTTTGGAGGTCATCCAAATGATCCCAAGACCATTTGGGGTTCACCCAAGACCGTTTGGAGGTCTAGGGTTGACTATGGTTAGGTGTTTGAAGATCTAAAGATACTAAGTTGAAGTGCAAACAAATGCTGGTTTGGTGATCAATCCAATGATCCAAACCCTAATTGGATGACTTGGATTTGAGTGATGAGATGGGAAAACGGTCTCAAGACCATTTGGAGGTCATTCAAACGACCTCAAGACCGTTTGGGGTCAGGTCATGTTCAATTTGGATGATGGTCCTATAGTTTTAAAGTAACTAGTTACACATTGATTAATGTTGAAGGATCATCGATTCCAAAACCTAATCCAATTGATTCAAACCCTAATTGATGACCAATTGAGGGTCAATTGAGAGTCAAATAAGTTGAAGGATGACCTACTTAACTCAATCAAATTATGGTTGATGATTAGTTACATGAATACAATGGTTGATGGAATCAACATTGAGAACCCTAAACCGATTGGAGTAGTTGAGACCATCTTTGGTCCATGCAATTTTGAGGAGGTTTGGACCAAACGGTCTCAAGACCGTTTGGGACCAAACGATCCCAAACCGATTGAGTTCATACGGTTTCAAAAAGGTACTTTAGAAAACGATCTTGAAGGTCACTTTTACCAAATAGTTTCAAACCGTTTGAACTTTGAAAGACCAAGACCGTTTGGGGCCCAAGTAATCAAAATTGTTTGAGGATCAATATGGTTAAACCTTTTGGATACCTAATGTAATTGAGGACTCAATTGGTTAATCCACTTGGATACCTATTGTAATAGAAGATCCAATTGGTCAATTCATTTGGATACTGTGGCATCCAACTTATAAAAATGAGATTTACTTAAGCGGAAGCGAATCATTTGTAGCGGATTACTGAAAATCACTAAAAATTAAATTTTTTTGCAAAGAGATCCAAACATAAGAAATCTCTTACATCAAGAACCATTATGTAACATTATATGCATCCTTATTTAAAGGTACATGACTTGTACTATCTCTTCTCGAGGATTACAACATTAGCTGTCCTATAACATTATATACAGACAACACAAAAACCTTGAGGCATCAAGCCAAAATCTCGATTCAATGATGAAAACACTATCTATATATCCTGAGGACCTGAGAGTACAGAGACAACACATATGACTACTATCTATACAACTAGACAGGATGTATCTCCACCTGAGATATTACTGCTGTCCTCGATGTTGCTGTCGTTCCTTCTCTGCTAAGGGTTTCCTGCCTCTTTGTCCGCGTCCACCTAAAAACATTGGATCCCACGGGGGTGAGACAATTGTAAATTGCCCCAACGGGGGATATAACTCTCCGCCAAAACATTGTATTGCAATTTAAAGATATGAAACTGAGCAGAGGTTAAGCAGTTTAAAGCATCCTCAAGTTTGTAAGCATTGCAACTATTTATGATAGAGCAATATATCATCTATTCTTTTAATAAGGAATAGGAATGACATGTGTATCATTTATCCAACATATATACCGTCATATCAAAATTTTCTTATGACACTCATCATCTTGTTATGTTACCCATGAAACATTCTTGTTTCATTCTGTTGGCCTTAGCCAACCTGTTAAATAGATAAAGAGATATATCTACCATGTACTCATTTATCATCAATACAGGAATTGGGTTAATATCAATCCTAAATCATCATTACAGGCATTGGGTTATTACCAATCCTGTGTTATCACTACATGCATTTAGCCTCTGCCAGGTATTGGACTCTTCCAAACCTAATTACACCGCCAGGCATTGGACACTACCAATCTTGATTTCACAGCCAGGCATTGGACTCTAACCAATCCTGATTTCACATCCAGGCATTAGACTCTAACCAATCCTGATTTCACAGCCAGGAATTGGACTTTAACCAATCCTGATTACAGGCATTACACCTCTGCCAGATATTGGACTTTAACCAAATCTGATTTCATAGCCAGGCATTGGACTTTAACCAATCCTGATTTCACAGCCAGGCATTGGACTTTAACCAATCATGATTTCACAGCCAGGCATTGGACTCTAACCAATCCTGATTTCATAGCCAGGCATTGGACTCTAACCAATCCTGATTTCACAGCCAGGCATTGGACTTTAACCAATCCTGATTACATGCATTACACCTCTGCCAGGTATTGGACTTTAACCAAACCTAATTTCATAGCCAGGCATTGGACTTTAACCAATCCTGATTACATAGTTCATGGAATTTAATTCCTTTAACTCATCATTGATCATCACATACTGCTTTAGGCTCTGAACCCTGAGGTTAGCCTGCATAGATTTACACATTCTTTATTGAATACAGTTGTTCCTCTTATTAAGTATATTAAAACATTATCCTTTCTTATAATAAACTTTTATAATCATTTTGGTACCTCTCACTATGCCATAATTTCTCTCATGGCTCATAATGCCCATAAAGCATCTTGTCACCTCTCACTAGGAAACATAACATATTACTTCATGTAATACAATAGTAACACCTCTATTCCCTCAATAGGGTTAGGGCTTACTATTCATATCATATTATGATTTCTCATGTCCCATTACCCAATTTAGGGTAAACGTTTCCCATCTCACATTAGGATTGCATAGTTATCAAAGTATATCAACTTTGAGATGCTAACTATGATGTCTTTCATATCTTGATGAATCACTTACCTCATTACTTCCAACTTTCTTAAGTTATCAACTTATCTTGGATTAAGGTATTTCCCATCTTAATCCTTTCATCCACTAACCTATCACTCTTACCATGAAGTGCATAGGTTACACATATGAATGGTCCAATTATCTTTAATGATATGAACTCATCTCAGGTTAAGGCATTGCTTACAATAAGCTTGTCTATAATCAACCATTTATGATATTTCACCCTTATAAGGTTTTACCCACTATTTTATTATTAGGGTTCTGGGTTGTCATCATGTTGTCCAAGATGAAGGCTTCATGTATTATAACTTCAATTAGGGTTTCACATACCTTTACCCTTTATTAGGGCTTTGGGATTTCACATACTACCATACTTCATTAGAGTTAGGATTGCATATAGCATCACCCTTCATTAGGCTTTCACATCTCATTGCCTATATTTTTTTTTGGTCGGTCAAAAAGCGTGTTACTATTAATACCAAAACATTTGGGCACTGGGTACCCCATTACATAGACAAGAGCAAGAAGCTCAACTAGGGTCAGAATCCTCACGCAGGGGGACACTCCAGAAACTAATCCAAAACAAAAATCTTGATACTCACAAATGAGTGATCAAGATACTAAAGAAACAAGAACTCTGACCTATGTAGAATATGACTTAAGCCCCGTCAAACAAACAAACAGAGGGTCTGAGACCTATACATTACCCTGTGTTTATCCTGAAGAACACCCAGAAATAAAGAAACAGAGTAATGCATTCAGATCAAACCCATCCGGATGAGGTCAGACAGAGATTAGACCCTATTGCACACGAACATAGACCTTCAAAAGACCAGGACAAAGGGGAAAACCCCCCCAAGTCGGCAAAGATGTCAGATATCCAATATGCACACCAGACTGGTAATCAGGCTGAAGAGTCGTAGAATCAAGAAATCGACATTTGATGTTCTATGAAGCCTTTCTCCACTTGCTATATGCTCACCTAGAATGAATGAAGAAGAGGAGCCAGAGAACAGTCAACATCTCCTTCAAAATCCACAGACTGAATTCAGAACAATGACCATGTGATGTATATTGAACCGGATAAGATCCATGGAGGACTAAAACATCTTCCAATGGACCTGCAATCCCCAGGACAACTAGAAAGAAATGCTCAGATTGAAAAACAATCCTTGTGATCTCCTTTAGTTTTTGTTTTGGGGTACAACTGTTGTTTGCACAACAACATATCGTCAACCATCTAGTAGGAGTACCTACAAACAGCAAACAGAGGGCACCCAAGAGGAAGCCCCGAAACCCAAGGCCGCGCTTGATCAACCAGAGGCTAGGAGGGCGACACGAAGAAGCAACTTGCACACCAACTGAAGGAGATTTCTCATTGCCTATACTTAATGTTTACTATTCATACCAACTAGGGATTTCTCATGACATCATCCTCAATTAGGGTTTCTCATGGAATCAACCTCAATTAGGGATTGACATTTTATTATCTTGGTTTAGAGTCACAACTTTACTCTGGGTTTGGGTTACATATGATATTGCTCTAAATTAGGGTCAGGGCTCAACAACCTTCTTGATTAGGGTTTTATGATCTCTTTATTAAGGATCATACCCTATTCATCACATGATCAATACTCATGTATGAATTCCTTTCCATCATCCTCTCAACTTGATTAGGTTACATTAACCCTTCAATCAAGTACATACAATTATGATTAACATAATATACCAAGTCATTGTTCTTATAGGCAATTAGGGTTTATCCCTTAATTGGCACTAATCACTTAGGTACTATTAGGGTTTCAACCTTTGTACCTTCATTGATTATCATTACTAATCATAATTGTATCAATGGATCATTCATCATCTTAATTCTCAAGAGATTCAATTACATTGGACCTCTATTACATAAGGTATCGAATTGAATTGACCAATTGAATCTTCAATTATAATAGGTGTCCAAGTGGATTAACCAATTAAGTCCTCAATTGCATTATGACTACTTGAGCCCCAAACAGTCTTGGTATTTCAAATTTCAAATGGTTTGAAACCGTTTGGTAAAGGTGGTGCTTGAGACCGTTTGCTAAAGCAAGTACTTGAAACCGTTTGCTAAAGCACCTTTTTGAAACCGCATAAACTCAACCGGTTTGGGATCGTTTGGTCCCAAACGGTCTTGAGACCATTTGGTCCCAAATGGTTTTGAGACCATTTGGACTCAAACGGTCTTGAGACCATTTGGTCCAAACCTCCTCAAAACCGCATGGACCAAATATGGTCTCAACTAATCAAATTGAATTAGGGTTTCCAATGTTGATTCCTTCAATCATTGAATTCATGTAACCAATCATCAATTGGACCTATCATCATACTTCAATTGAGTTAAATGGGTCAACCTTCAACTAATTTGACCCTCAATTGGTCATCAATTAGGGTTTGAATCAATTTAATTAGGGTTTGGAATCGATGATCCTTCAAAATTAATCAATGTAAGATTAGTTACTTTGAAACCATTGAACCATCATCCAAATTGAACATGACCTGACCCCAAACGGTCTTGAGGTCGTTTGTATGACCTCCAAACGGTATTGAGACCGTTTTCCCATGTCAACATCAAAATCCAAGTCAATCAATCAAAGTTTGGATCATTGGATTGATCACCAAATCAACATTTGATTGCACTTCAAATTAGTCTTTAGATCTTCAAACACCTAACCATAGTCAACCCTAGAACTCCAAACGGTATTGGGTGACCCCCAAACGGTCTTGGGATCGTTTGGATGACCTACAAATGGTCTTGAGACCGTTTGTCAATCATATCATCATCAACCATGTCATTCAATCAGGGTTTGGATCCTAGGATTGGTCACCAAATCAACACTTAATTGTATTTCAATTTGGTATCTTTGGACCTTCAAACACTTGACCAAACTTAACCCTAGACCTCCAAACGGTCTTGGGTGACCCCCAAATGGTTTTGAGACCGTTTGGGTGAAACCGTTTGGGTCAATCAACCCAAAGCATCAACTCATTCAATTGCAAAATCAACACTTAGCCGATTAGGGTTTATACCATATGTTTGAATCTTCAAATACCTAACTATACTCAACCATAGACCTCCAAATGGTCTTGGTTGACCTACAAACGGTCTTGAGACCGTTTTGGTGATTCCCAAACAGTTTTGAAACCATTTGGGTCAATCAACCCAAGTTTCAAACTCAATCACTTATGAAATCAACACTCAACCTGATTAGGGTTTAGGTGATTGATGGACCTTCAACTCATGAACCGATTGGAGTTAATCAATAATAATTGATGGGTCATTAACCTAGATAATTATGAAAAAGTCCCCAAATGGTCAAACCTGGTCAACATCACCAAACGGTCTGAAACCACTTGGTCTCATGCGGTTTGGTGAAACCGTTTGCTACGAAACGGTTTGAAACCATTTGCTCCCAAACGGTTTGGGAAACAGTTTGAGCAACTCAATCAAGACCATTTTCCTTGGATATTTGGAGAGGTGTGTGGTTATCATCTTAAACCTCTAAAACTCACGAAACCTGCCGTGGTTTCAATGGTGATTGCATCCGTCAACCAAATCAATTATTGTAAATGTAGAAATGATCATTATTTGATAAGGAATTGAATGCAATAACAAAATTAAGGGTTCAAGTTATAAAACCCGCCTCCTATTGAGCTCCAAAGCTCCAAGCTCATGGAAACAATGTTGGATGCAACTCCTTTCACCATTCCAAGGTTCGTCCTCAAGGTTTGAGTGAAAAGGAATGGTTAGAATTGAAGAGGAGATCGAAATAGGAAGAAATCATGCATTGATTTGTGATTTCCACCATGAAATCGTGGTGAACCAAGGTCAAGAAGCTTACCAACAGGTAGGGAGTCGTCCTACTGATCATCCCAAGCTCCCTTGGTCGTTTCTTAAGCAAGGAGAAGAAGTGGGGTCGTAAAAGCCTTTCATTTGGCTTGTAAAAGGTCTTTTTATAAAAATTTCAATGAGAGAGAATATGCTTTGTAAAAATCCATTTAATCCCAAAAATATGGACGCCTCTTCCCCCTCATCTTCCTTAGGAACGAGACTATCTTGTTTGACTCTTATTACTCTCAATTATCCATGATTTAAAGAAAAGCAAATCAAGCACCTTAAATCATATAATATTAATATCCATATGTGAGTGGATATTTCTTTTTCTTATAAAATTGTGAGTGAGTTATCCATTCCCTTGGATATTTTCGTGGTCCTTGCAAGGCTCAAGGATTTCCACGCACATATGAATCCAACCATTTTAATTTTGGTTGAAGGTCCTTTAATTAATACATTTATTTTTGCCCTAAATCGAATTAGGGTTTCAATTAGGATTAAATCTTGATTATTTTAATATCAAGATTCTCTCTCCTCCAACTTAATTCAAATGAAGCGCCCCTCTCATTTTCTTTGCTCTACATGGTGCCAAGAAACAATAGGGACCCTATTGAAATTGTAATTTGCATATTTGACCCTAGGTTTTGGGTAAATTGCACTTTACACCATAACTAGGTTTTAATGCACAAACATTGCTTTATCAACTTTTCCTTGGTACTCAGGCTACCACAAGACATACCTCTGCATCATATTCATTCTCATGATGATTCAACATATGAGGAACATCTTATCATGCAACATTTGCAATTTAACCCCTCAAATTGGGTAATTTGCACTTTAGTCCAAAATAAGCAAACATTGCTTCAACATTGTTCAAACTGGACCAAAATTGAAACATAAGTTTCTCATGAGCCCTAATTACTTTTCACAAGATAAGATTAAACATATAATCATCTTTATTAATCAAAACACCTAGGGTTAAAGTGTAACCCAGGTCAGGGATGTTACAGATACCTTATGTAATGGAAGTCCAATGTGATTGAATCTCTTGAGAATTAAGATGATGAATGATCCATTGATCCAATGATGATTATTAAGGCTAGGTATAAAGGTTGAAACCCTAAAGTACCTAGATGATCAATACCTTTAGATTAATTAGACCTAAAAGGTTATGAGAGTAATGTCTTAGTACACTATGTTAACCATAGTTGTATGTACTTGATTGAAGGGTTGATGTGACCTAATCAAGTTGGGAGGAAGATAGAGAGGAATTCATATATGAGTATTGATCATGTGATGATTAGGTTATGATCCTTAATAAAGATATGATGAAATCCTAATCCAGAAGGTTAATGAATCTTAACCCTAGTTCAGGGTAACATAATGTAAAACCCCAATTATGGGAATAAAGAGTGAAACCCTAATTGGGATGAGTATCCCCCATTGATAGGAAAGGAGAAACCCTAATTGATGGTGATTCCATGAGAAACCCTTATTGAGGGTGATGTCATGAGAAACCCTAGTTGGGTTGAATAGTAAGTGAAACCCCAAAGCCCTAATAAAGGGTAAAGGTAGGTGAAATTCTAAATGGAGTTATAATATTTAAAGCCCTAACCTTGTGCAATATGATGACAAACCAGAACCCTGATAATAAAGAAGAGGGTGAAACCTTATAAAGGTCAAATACCTTAAAGGATTGAGTATAGACAACCTTATTGTAGGCAATGCCTTAACCTAAAATGAGTCCATATCATTAAAGGTAGTTGGACCATCCTTGTGTGTGACCTATGCACTTCATGATGAGAGTGATAAGTCAATGGATGAAAGTATTAAGATGGGAAGTGCCTTAATACAAGATAAGCTGATAACTCAAGGATGATAGATGTGATGAGGAAAGTGATATACCTTCATGCATTTCAAATCCAATCTATTTGAGTAAGAAATATATGAAGTGTGTTATGTAAATTGTTTCAATAAAATGTAATGAGTTTGATATACCTTGACAAGCATAGACTAATATACCTTGAGAATAAGGGTAAGCCAAACTAATGAGTATGATGTAATCATACCATGATAAGGATGAGGAATGAACTCATACCTTGTATTGAGAATCATATAATGATAAATGTTAAGAGTAATGAACATGCCTGAATTCTAAAGATGTGTAATGGCCTTATGAGCCATATGGTTAGATGTTGCCTAGTGAGAGGTGACAAGGTGTTTTATGGGCCTTATGAGCTATGAGGATGGTTGTTTCCTAGTGAGAGGTAACAAAATGTTTTAAAGGTTATAAAGGATTGGCATAGTTCAATACCTGGAATAATAACACAGGATTGGTTAAATCCCAATACCTGGAATAATGTTACAGGATTGACATAGTTCAATACATGGAATAATAACACAGGATTGGTAATAACGCAATACCTGGAATAATAACACAGGATTGGTTAAATCCCAATACCTGGAATAATGTGACATGATTGACATAGTTCAATACCTGGAATAATAACACAGGATTGGTAATAACCCAATACCTGGAATAATAACACCGGATTGGTTAAATCCCAATGCCTGGAATAATGTCACAGGATTGACATAGTTCAATACCTGGAATAATAACACAGGATTGGTAATAACCCAATACCTGGAATAATAACACATGATTGGTTAAATCCCAATACCTGGAATAATGTTATAGGATTGACATAGTTCAATACCTGGAATGATAACATAGGATTGGTAATAACCCAATACATGGAATAATAACACATGATTGGTTAAATCCCAAAAGCTGGAATAATGTCACAGGATTGACATAGTTCAATACTTGGAATAATAACACAAGATTGGTAATAACCCAATACCTGGAATAGTTGCACAAGCTTGACATAGTTCAATACTTGGAATGGTTACACAAGATTGACATAGTTAAATATTTGGAATGGTTACACAAGATTGACATAGTTCAATACTTGGAATGGTTACACAAAATTGACATAGTTCAATACTTGGAATGGTTACACAAGATTGACTTAGTTCAATACTTGGAATGGATACATAGGAATAATACAAGTCTAATGCTTGTACTAGTTGCACAAGATTGGTGTAATCCAATGCTTGAAATATTTATAAAGGATTGGTATAGACCAATGCCTGAGTAAGACATGATGATGTACACTCTCATGTCCAATATAACCAAAAATCTATTTAGCAGATTGGCCAAGGCCAATAAGTTGAATTAAGAATGTCTCATGGGTGACATATCAAGATAATGAGTGTCACAATAGAAGTTTGACATGATGGTATGATACGAAGGAGAAATGATATACATGTCCTTCCTGTTCCTTATTAAGTGAATAGTTGATCTTTTGTTCTATCATAAATAGTTACAATGCTTTAAGATGAGAATGCTTTAAACTGCATATCCTCTGTCCAATTTTATATATTTAATTGCAATAATGAAGTTTTGGCGGAGAGTTATATCTCCCGCTAGGACAATTTACAGTTTTCTCACCCCGTGGGATCCAATGTTTTTAGGTAGACGTGGACAAGGAGGCATGAAAACTTTAGCAGAGAAAGAACAGCAGTAGCATCGAGGACAATAGTAATATCTCAGGTGGAGATACTGCCTCTCTAGTCTTATAGTTAGAAAGTCCTATGTGTCATCTCTATACTCTCAGGTCCTAGGAGTCAGTAGTCACTATTTTTATTTAATCGATCTGAGATTTTGGCTTGATGCCTCGAGGTTTTTATGTTGTTTGTATATAATGTTGAATAGGACAACTAATGTTGTAATCCTTGATAAGAGATAGTACAGGTTGTGTACTTATGGAACAAAATGTAAATATTATACGTTGGATCTTGATGAAAAAGATTTCCTATGTGTGGAACTCCTTGCAAAAAGTTTTAATTTTTAGTGATTTTTAGCAATCCGCTGCAAATGATTCGCTTCCGCTTAGTTAATCTTATGTTTTATAAGTTGGATGCCACAATTTAGTGGTATCAGAGCTCTAGGTTCGCTGAGTCTATAGAGACATAGGACTAAGGTATCGAGTCTATTCTAGGTGTACCTCAGTATATCTTATAGTGTCTTCTTCTTATGTAGAAGAAGATATATAACTTAAAGATGTCTGAAGGACGTGAAGAATACGTTGATGAGAGCATGTTGCTGCACCAGTGGGAGGTGCAAGGGATCAGGAAAGGGAGGAAGCAGTGTCTGAAAATCCCCATGTTGATGAAGTCATGAGAGGAAACCCAGATATTCATAATCTTTTTGGGCAGCTCGTGACCACGCTAAGGTATATGGCAGATCGAATGCCAACATCAACACCCAGGGGGCACCAACTCCCAATGAGGGATATGGGTATGGTAAGACCTTTGAACGACTACGTCGTGTCAGAGCCATTGAATATTCTGGAACATCTGATCCAGCAGATGCTGATCTCTGGCTCACTGAGTTAGAAAAAGCCTTTAAGATCCTTAGTATCCCAGAGGCTGACAAAGTTAAACATGCAGTGTACCTTTTGAAAGGTAGTGTTGGATACTGGTGGGATATAGAAGAAATAAAAAGGAATGATGAAGAGGTTGGCTGGGAGGAATTCTGTCGAGAATTTGTCAATAAGTATTTTCCAAAGACTTATTTAGATGAAAAGATCTCATAGTTTGAGAAAATATGATAGGGAGCCATGTCAATAAGTGAATATGAGGTTAAGTTCATGGAACTTTTACGATTTTGCCCCCAGATGGCTGCTACTGAGGAGGAAAAGATTTGACGTTTTGAGAAAGGATTGAATGCTGAGATGTCCATTCCGGCATCTGCCCTAGAAAGTAGGGAGAGGTTTGCCACATTTGTGGAGTCTATACGGAGGATAGAAAGATCTACGATAAAGAAACATGACACAAACCTCAAAAGAAAGTCTACACAGTCACAAGGACTAATGAGTAGTGGCAGCAGAAAACCAAAATCTTCACCAGTCCAACCAAAATATAGTGCACATATGCAGGGGTCATCAAGTTGGGGTCGAGCTTGTCATAAATGTGGACAGCTAGGACATTTTAGATAACAATGTCCAATGAGAAATAGTGAAATGACCCAACAGTCAAGGCATAATATGCAAAACCCACAAGGACCTCAGTCCAGTGGAGCATATGATAGAGGACAAAGACAAGTGTCACAGTTTAGTCCATCTACTTCTGGTAGTAAAGGACAAAGGCAATAACAAATAGCAACTAAGTCCGTGTTCTGGGTTAGATAAGATGCTAGTTATCTTGTAAAAGGTAGACTTGTCAAGATAGAACTTTCTATTTTGAGTTACCTTCTATTTCCTACTATAAGAAAAGTAGTTGTTGTTTAGTTCATCTGTATAATCCTTTAGCCTGTGTTTGGCATGGGACCGAAACCCGATTTTGTGTTGTCTTTTAGTGCCAACCCTGCCAAACAACTGCCGGTTTCAGGCTGATTCATGTTTAGTTCACAACCCTGAAAATCCTCCGTTATGGGATAACGGAACCCCCCAACCCGGCTTCTCCCAGTCCCATGAGGGGCGGGATTCCGGTTCACAAACCGGTTTTGGCGATCTGATCCTCTCCTCACCCCACACCCATCCCGACATTCTTCGCCTTTCCCCTCTACCTGCTCTATCTTATGCTCTGTGGTCTATGCTCTCTTCTCTCCCGAGACCTCGAGACGACCTCGCCATTACTATTATCACCATTAATAAAGCTGACCCATCGTTTCTAGCGGCAAAGCCATGCCAGGTGACTGGCGTACGCCAAACCCTGCCCAGTGGAGTAGGCGGAATACCAGGTCAATCAAGCGGATGTATGGGTGTGGTGGCTCGTCTGCAAGTGCAGAGCTACTCCGACAGTCTACACACGCACAAGGAACCCTCCCGAGTTGTCAACTCGCATCAAAGCGCCCCATTTCACCGTGTACAAGCCGTGCATTAAACCCTAGGAAGGGAAACCACTGTCGCGCCTGCTATATAGTTCTGCACTGCATCAGCGATCTCCTCGCTTTTCACCTTCGAACCCTCCACACAGTCTTATGTTCCACCGCCGCTGCCGAGCTCCTATTGTGGGAAGTCGCCGACCTGCTTGCAAGGTAGGTATCCGCCGCCCCTTTTCAGTAACATTGTAAAATTGGTATATGTCTCGCCGACCTGCTTGCAAGGTTTGTCTCCGCCACCCCTTTTCAGTAACATTGGAAGGTTTGTCTCTGCCGACCTGCTTTCAAAGTACCAATGCAGTAATTGTCTTATCTCAGTCAATATAATGCAGTAAAGAAGGAGAGATGTATTTACTATCCTATTAGTATGATTTCTCCCTCATGTTTGTTACTGCATTTGATTGATGAATTGTGCTTCTAACAAATTTTGATTTGGTACTTTGAAATTCTTGAGCGTGGTGATGATGATAGACTACTTTAGAGTACCTCGTAATTACACTAATTTCTGGGACAAAATGGTATCTTCGACTTCCATTGTCAAAAAGGCTGCAAGGAGCCAGCTTGAATGAACTGAAAAAACGTGAGCCTCAAAGCTACTGTGCGCGTTTCTAATCTCGCGGGATTCAAAAATTAATGTAATTCTTGAGCGTGGTGATGATGATAGAAAATACCTTAGGACCTGTATGAATGAACTCAAAAATTATTCCAGTCCAGAATCTCGATTTCAATCATGCACATATCAGCTATAATTGCTCTACTGCTTAATAATCCTTCCCATGTTTAATTTTCTGGGATTATAAAAGTATGCTGCCAAATATGCCCTTAGCTCCTTATAGTGCATTGTTTAGCTTCTCTGTATATTACCTTCTATATATCAGGACACATGCTCCTAATTAGCTAATTAGTGATCTGTTTGCACTGTATGAGAAGAACTGTTCAATCTTTTACTCGAATCTTATGTTCAAATTGGATTATTGTGAATGCTTGTAGAAGTGTTGAGTTTTAAGGAGTTCGAGTACAGGCTTATTTATATTGTCAACTTATATGAGAACCCTACTGTCCATTAGATCATAATAACTAGCTTGAAATTCTTGAGCGTGGTGATGATGATATAAAATACCTTTAGGACCTGTATGAATGATCTCAAAATTTTTTCCAGTCCAGAATCTCGATTTCAATCATGCACATATCAACTATAATTGCTATACTGCTTAAAAATCCTTCCCATGTTTAATTTTCTGGGATTATAGAAGTATGATGCCAAATATGTCCTTAGCTCTTTATAGTGCATTGTTTAGCTTCTCTGTATATTACCTTCTATATATCAGGACACATGCTCCTGATTAGCTAATTAGTGATCTGTTTGCACTGTATGAGCAGAACTGCTCAATCTTTTACTCGAATCTTATGTTCAAATTGGATTGCTGTGAATGCTTGTAGAAGTGTTGAGTTTTAAGGAGTTCGAGTACATGCTTATTTATATTGTCAACTTATATGAGAACCCTACTGTCCATTACATCATAATAACCTTAGCCATGAAAAGAAAACTATATGGCGGCAATTGTGCAAATTGTGGTTGTTATGCTAGGATTGTGATACATCAAACATATACCAATATTTTTACAATGTTACTATTTTACACACTATTGATATAGCAGACATATATCAATATTTTTACAATGTGTAAATTGTACACACTATTGATATAGCAGACATATATCAATATTTTATAATTCTTAGTTGTAATTGTACTTGTAAATATTTTACTTTGTGAAAGATGGACTTGTGGTCAATTGCACAAACTTCATTCATGCAGTTTGGGTCAAATTTATGAGGTTATGTCATGAATCATATCATCTTTATTTCCAAGAAAAAATCATGATCATCTTTATAATAAAAATATATATACACCTGAAATTATAGTTAGTATGGGTAATTTTGTGATATATGTTAGTGTAGGGATATATGTTAGTATAGGGATATATAGTTAGTATACAGATATATACTTCAAATTCAGTTGTGTTGTGAGGTTAGTAATTTTTTACCAGTTAATATAGGAATTTTGTGATATATAGGGATATATACTTCAAATGCCAGTTCTGTTGTGAAACAATTATGCTTTGTGATATATGTTAGCTTGAATGAATGATTTTAATGTTAGCTTGAATGAATGATTTTAATGTTATCTTGAATGAATGATTTTATTTTTCATGTAGACCAAAATGTACACCCATTAGTATTCTGCTGATTATATTGCAAATAATACCACTATTTCGGCTAATCTGTGTTCCCTCTGAATTTCTTGTATGTACCATCCCTGACCCTGTCGCTGGCCGTGCAACTCTCTTCAACCTTCACTTGGGATTACCAGGTATATCTCATGAGCAATACGAACACATTTAATGTGAATGACATTCTGAATGCTTGCTATTTATGTAGTTTTCCTGTAATGAACATATTTGATGATGCGTTTGCTACAACCATTTCAAATTTAACTACAATTTAAATTTTGTTGTAAAAAATTTGGATCTTATAACTGGTCCGGGTAATGGATCTTGTCTTAGCCTACTTCAATACAAGTTATTGCTTTCAACTGCGTAGTCTCATACTAGGTTCGTATAACGGTTTCGTTTAAACACCCACACTAAATTGATATATCACAGTGTCATTGCTACTATGGCTGCATCCGACCCGAGGTTCCGTATTGTATGGTCGAAAGAGTTGGATGAGGCTCTGGTTGCGGCATTGAGGAGACAATATGACATGGGTAGGTGCGTCGATGGAATATTTACTAGGGACGTGTGGAGGGAGACGCTACGTGATTGGCATATCAGGATGGGGAGGAACGAGGGTACATTGGATCAGTTAAAAACTCAGTGGAAGAACCTCAGGAGAGATTATGCAAAGATAAAACTGGTAACCAACAAAAGTGGTTTTGGATGGGATGACAGCAGGCACAAGCCAATATTGCTTGACACCCCAGAGTGGAGGGAGGCACTTACGGTATGTCTAATAATATATACTCCCCTGACTATATATATTAAATTAAACTTGTTACTATTGACCTAATCAGTAGTTGTCCCCTATTTTAGGCAAATAGGGAACTAGCGTGATTGATCAACATACCATTCTACCACTACCACAACGTCGAGCTGATGGGGGGGGGAGGAACATAGCTAGGGGCCATCATGCAATGTCCTCAACCGATAGACAACCTCCTTCTGATGTTGCATCTGAAGATGATGTTGTTGTTGACCTAGATGCATCTGATTCATTTGTCAGCCCAGAACCAACTGGTCTAGCCGGTTTCACTGAATACGTGGTTAATTCTGGGATGCAAAGTGAGGACACCAATGGCGGATCACACAACCAAGGTGTTGGTGCAACGACTCCCACCACAATCAGACGTAGGAAGCGAGCGTCAAGCTCACAGGACAGTTGTGTCCTGTCTAATGATGTTGTGTCCGAATTCACAAAGGTGTTTTCCAAGGTACATGAGATGGGCAGCGGAATTGCTGCTAGGTGTAATGATAAAGACGAATACCAAACCATTTTGCACCACTTTCATGCAACCTACCCTGACGCCCCTGTCCCAGTTTTACCACTCTTGTGCATGCCATAAAAGATCCAGCTAACCGTAACATTTACCTAAGCCTTATGGACACCCCACAAAAAATTACCATTTGGTTGCAAGACTTGTGGGAAATGAAGAACACAACTTCTGCAACTTCTGTATCACAATCACCCTTCACGCCACAATCTCCACCGTACTTTTGAGGTTGACTAATTTAATAAGTATATCACTATCCTGCCTTTTATTTGATGAACTTTATCAGAAGTTGTTTTTGTACTATTTTATTCTGTTGGGAACAATCTCTGAACTATGGTACTATGTAATGGTTTATCTTGTTATTTGCTATTTGGTCAGTATTTGCTATTTTGTCGCTATAGCCCTAATTTCATTTCTGCAATATCTCGATATTTCCATGATGCGGATAATCGCTTTTAATTATAGACGTAATGGCTGGTATGCATCCATATGAAACAACTGATGACATTCTACAACTACTGCATCTTAGGTCTGGTCCGGCTAATGACATTGCTAACGCAATATCCTACCAAATAGCTGACCAAATTTTCCACAATATCATGCAAAATCCAGACGCCGCAACCACACACCAACCAATACCGAGATCGGTTAGTATTAGGAGCGGCCATAAAAAGGTTTTAGAAATAATAACCGGCCATAAAAGGAGGGCGTACGATCTGTACCGTATGCTACCCAACATGGTTTTAGCCTTTGTTGACAAACTTGAGGACCGAGGTTTGTTGAAAAGTACCAGAGGTGTGTCATCAGTGGAGGCAGTTTGCTACTTCCTTCAAATGGTTGGCCATGGCCATACCAACCGTGTTCTTGCTGAGGACTACATTCACAGTGGTGAGACCATAAGTAGAAAGTTTAACGAGGTGTTGGATGAAGTGTGTGCTTTGTGCAGCGAATATATTGTCATGCCAACTGCATCCACAACTCCGCACCGCCGCATCGCCGAGAGTCCAAGATTTTACCCTTACTTCAAGGTATGACCATCACTTAGTTGACCATTGTCCATTCCATTGTTAATATAACCACTATCGTCATCGTTGATTTTGGTATTTACTTGTGTATTTCTTATATACTTGTCTTAGGATGCCATTGGGGCATTTGACGGGACACACATCCCCATTTTGGTGAAGCGCGAAAAGCAGAACCAATATAGGAATAGAAAAGGGAATGTTTCCATGAATGTCATGGCTGCAGTAGACTTCTCAATGGAGTTTACATATATCATGACTGGTTGGGAGGGATCTTCTACTGACCAAAGGGTACTTCAGGCAGCTACAACCACAGGCGGGTTCAAAGTACCCGCTGGGAAGTACTATCTTGTTGATGCAGGGTACGCCAACACCAGGCAATTTCTTGCACCATATCGAAACGTTGCTTACCATATAGCAGAGTATCGGGGTAACAGAGGCTCATACACAAGCAAAAAGGAAATGTTCAACCGCCGACATACTCAACTACGTAACGTTGTCGAGCGAGCCTTCAGTGTGTTGAAGAAGAGGTTTTCCTACTTTCGTAAAGGAGCAACTTTTCCCGTGCACTCTCAGTCTCAGATTGTAATGGCTTGTTGTATCATTCACAATTTTATCCGACGGCAAAATGATGGCGATCCTATGATGGATGAAAACTTGGATGAGCCTCATACTACCACTGACATCTTGAACGATTTGAGTTCTCTGCAACAAACAAGCCAGGCTGATGCTAGAGAGGGAGATGTTTTGCGCGAAACTGTTGCCAATTCTATGTGGGCAAATCAGTGATTTATACATTTGTTTTCTAACTTGCAGACATTGAAACATGTTCTACAACATGTTTCACTTACTCCTTTTTTTTGTAACTTAACGACCAACTTTTGTTCTCAAACTGTATTGTTCACTACAATTTTTCCTACTTATAAACAATGTGAAATTATGTCTCATTAGGTTTTCTATCTAGAAATGGCCAATGACATGCCGTCGTGCCCATGTGGTATGCAGTGCACCGTACGTGTGTACATGGATGCCACAGATGCGGAAAATGGACGGTTTGAAGACAACAATCCCCACAGGCCATATTTTACATGTGGTAGGGGTCTTGTACCAACCAGATGCCATATGAGGTTGCCCTCACAACAAGTACCACCTACAGTGGCTACGCTGACTGCAATTAGGGATGCAATGGTATCACAGCTCGCATATGCACATAGAGAACGCAAGTTTTGGTCAGAACATTATGCCTTTGTCTGTTCAACAAGAGCAAACACAGATAGGTTACACGAAGAAATTTCAAGTATGCGGGAGAGGTACCAATATCTTCGCCACCGACTTCAAATAACGAGCGATAATGACTCTTCAACAGAAGAAGATGGATACAATACATCATAGATATACTATATTATGATATGTCCAAATTAACTCCACTTGTCTGTGGCAACAATTAAGTACTCCTGGTCAAATGGTTTATATATTATCTTTGAAAACTATGTCATGAACCAGATATTTTTCTATTAATCATCAAGTTTGTTTTATTAGATGTCGATGATTCCATCTGAGGTTCCAAGGTGTGATTGTGGGCTAAATGCAGCCTTACGGCTTAACACAGAGGATGCAGGGTTAAATGACTTTGCCATTCTGAGTCAAAGGTCGGGCAAAATGTATTACATATGCCCTACTTGTGAGGTGTGATAGTACATCAATAAATAATACACTTTCCTTGTCAAGGCTCCACATTCTTTGCCATTAACTTGTACTTCGTACTACATTTTAGGGAAAAGACCGATGCAGATACTTCCATTGGGCAGTCGATATCCCCCCAACAATTGATTCATTGAAAGCGGAGATTATGTTACTAACTGTTGAGTGCAAGTCAGTGTGGGGTCAGGCGATGAACATGAAGGACTTTGTTGAAATGCATTACAACTACGATGAATTATACTCTAACAAAAAGTATGAGCATGAGGTTTTAGAACGCAACGTTGCCAGTCTGGAGGAAGATTGTCGTCTGCTTATGGACATCCCTTCACCTCAAATGACTCCATAACGTTGAATGAAAAATGCATTTACATTGTCTTCTCATAATTTAGGCACTTTTGTAAACGTCATATTACATTGAATGGAAAATCCCTTCACCTCAAATGACTATCAATGGATGTTATGAACATCATACACTTGTTTAATTTAGGCACTTTTATAATCGTCATATTACATTTAAGTGTTATGAAAAATTTCTTCATGTTGATGACTGTTTTATTAATGATGTATGTTATTAATCAAAATTTTGCTTAACGTTAGCTCGAACCAAATAATACAATTAATTGTGATATACACCCTTACTTTTGAAAAATATATTACTTACAGAATCTGTTATATGGCTGGCCAACCGCCGACACCGTCTTTTATGTGGTCTACCGAGCTTGATATGGTTCTCAGGGGTTTGATGAGAACCCAATATCACATGGGTAGATGTGTAAATGGAGTATACTCTACACATGCTTGGATGGAGGCATGGCACCAGTTCTCATACATAACGGGAGGCCCTAACATTTCATTGCCTGATTTGCAAATGCGATGGCAATACATCAAGAGAGAGTTTGTAAGAGACAATATGTTCATATTGGGCAATTTATTGCCTCCCCCCACTTTGGCCGCGCAACAAGGGATTGAACGCAACTTCTTGACGACGCGTCACACTTACCCACCAGGGATTTTTTTTAGCACTGACGATTGAAATAAACAAATGAACTTGTAACATATGTGCTAAATGTAGTCGTGTTTTTGCATCGCAACAATTTACATTCTCTACTTATGTGTTACATTATTATATGTTGCTACCATAATGCGATCAAATTTCCTACTTTATTATTATGTTAATGCCACAGTTACTTTACGAATTCTATTATTTGTTCATACCTTTGTTTTTTATTAATTTTAGATGTCGACATCGCGTGAAAAGCCAAGGGCAAGGGCAAAATTTGAAAAACTTTTGATGTCACCGGAAAAAATTCAAAAATATGTTGAAGATAACCTTTTATGCACAAAACCATGTTGCAATCACAAAAAGGAGGACAAAGGCAAAATTGGGACGGATGATCGACTCAAGGGCAAAGTCAGTCAGCATGTTCCTCATTTGCCATTGTTGTTTGATTGGCCAAAAGACGACATCAAAGAACACAACAAGCAACCGGTGCAGGAACCATGCCCAGTGTCATGGGACGAGTATGATGAGGCCATAACGTTGGCCTATTTTAATCAAGATCCACATCCAACCATGCCCCCCCAAAGTGCCTTGTCAAAATCTTAGCTTTTGTTTGGCTATTTATTGCTCCCATTTTTTGTCCTTCTCCCCTGACGAAGATCACCCGTAATCAATTATGTGATTATCAGTGATCGTTTATGTTTCACTAATGACGACAATATGATTATTATCAGTTGCTTTTACTGACGATAATGTAATTTGTTTATGTTATGAACAAAATATATTAGGCCAATTCCTTATTTCATGTAGCTTGACTGTTACTGACGATAATGTAATTTGTTACACTAATGACGACAATTAACTATGTTCAACATTACATATATACCACATGCAAATGTCATTACAGACGACAGTAACATTTCATTACTTTTTAATCACTACGTAAAAATTAGAATTATTATATCTTATTTGCACTATTATAAATATACAAAATAACACCCACACAATTTTTTTTTAATATATTCTAAACTTAGGTTGAAGTGACATCACAAATACACATTCTGCGTACTTGTTCAAACAGTGATGCAAGAACATGACAGAATAAGCAGATACTGACTAAGCTGCCAAACAGAATCAGACTTCCAGCCAAACAGATTCAGACTGCAGTCATACTGAAATCAGACCAGCTGACCAGAATCAGACTGCGTTGCCAAACAAAATCAGACTGCATCCTGACTGCCCCAACACCGGAATCCAGACTAACCCTGACTAACCCAGTCCAGATTCTAGAATCCCAGTCCTATGCCAAACGCAGGCTTAAGGATATGAGGAAGAGATAGTAGTATGAAATTTTTGTTCAGTTTAATATTCTTTTATATGTTTTGAGGTTTCTCTTTCTCCATCAAGAAAGGGAAGAGATGAAAAAGGAACTCAGAAGAAATATGAGATATTAAATATACTAAATCTAAAGAGATGAAAAACATAAAATAAAGTAAGTGCATACTACTTGATCTCAGTATTTATATACCCTGGCCAGGTATACAACTATTGATGATAAAGTGAGTATGGAGACTCTTAGATTGTTATCTTTTTTATTACCCTGATCAAGTAGTCATTCTGATACAATCTAATGAGTATCATGAAATAAGAAGTATGGAATGAATAAATGTGTCCTGTCCTAAGCATAAGAAAGAGAAATCTGAGATAACCTTAGATGAGCATGGTTGTATGAGGAATTAAAAGTATACTCCTCATAAGATAAGAATGAAAATAAGGGAGATAAATCTTATCCAATAAAGTTGCAAGTATTATAAAGATCCCTTCCATGATGTGGGAATGGAGAATATGATGAGATCCTAAGATGATCATAAACATGTTAGATAGTAATAAAGAAAAGAATAATGTTATGTGATCATCCTTATAGATTCCTGAGCTTAGGGCAAGGAACTTAGGATGAGATGAAGAGTAAATGATTCATGAATAGTTGAAAACACAGGAATAAATACGAGGAATATGAATCCTTGTTTTCTTTCCTTTCAAGGACATGGCAATCAAGTGGGTCATAGGACACTTGATGTGCATAATACAAAGATGTTTATGTGATGGATACTTAGAAAGGTATCAATTTATCTTGGGATTTGGCTCCAAGATGAAGATATATGTAATAAGTAATGTTCCAAGATGAAAGGAAGATAAAGATGTCATGTGTCTTCAACACATGTGATAGGTACCAAGGTAAGAAATCTTGGTATCTAAAGATATATCAGATGATTCATGTTGACTACTTGGAATGGTCAACCATGAAATCAAATTAAATATGTAAAATAATATGAACATCACATGTTAGGGGTTTATGTTTTTCATAAACATAACAATTGAAGATATCCTTGAGAAAAGTTCTTGGTTGATATGTAACCTCTTGATATGGTAAGAAAATGCACAACTAATGAGATAGTTAGTGCATGTAATAAGGAAAGCTTGTGTTGTGTCATCAGGTAAGGTGACACAATTAAAGCATAAAAAGACTTATAGTCCCAAGTGAATGACAAAATATAATGGTGAATATTGTATGAGAAAGGCTGAATTAATTAAGGAACATGGGAGTATATGTTCCATGTGAATCATTCCATGATAAACTTGTATGTAATAACTTTGTATTGATCAAAACTCTATGGTGTCTCCATAATAATGAGGTGTTATGTGAGTACATGATGATATGATGCATGGATAATAACTGTTTTCCTTTATCTGGGATTTCGGGGATGAAATCCTTATGAGGGGTGGATAATTTGTAACATCCTTGACCTGGGTTATGCTTTAACCCTAGGTGTTTTAATAAATAAATATGATTATATGCTTAATATTATCTTGTGAAAAGTAATTAGGGCTCATGAGGAACTTATGTTTCAATTTTGGTCCTGTTTGAACAATGTTGAAGCAATGATTGCTTATTTTGGACTAAAGTGCAAATTACCCAAGTTAAGGGGATAACTTACAAATGTTACATAATAATATGTTCCTATGATGTTGAGACATCATAAGAATGCACATGATGTAGTGGTATGGTTTCCACAAGCCTGGACACCAAGATAGAGCTTGTTGGACAATGTTTGTGCATTAAAACCTAGTTTTGGCGTAAAGTGCAATTTACCCAAGACCTAAGGTTCAATATGAAAATTACCACTTCAATAAGGTCCCTAATGTTTCTTTACATCATTTAGAGAAAAGAAAATGAGAGGGGCGCCTCATTTGAATTAATTTGGAGGAGAGAGAATCTTGATATTAAAATAATCAAGATTTAAGCCTAATTGGAACCCTAATTCAATTTAATGCAAAAATAAATAAAATAATTGAAGGGGCCTTCAACCAAAATTAAAATGGTTGGATTCATATGTGTGTGGACGAGCTTAAGCCTGGCAAAGGCATGAGCATATCCTAAGGAGGTGAAATTCCACTCACCATTATTATAAGAAAAAGAAATTCCACTCAAAAATGGATATTAATATTATAAGGGTTAAGGTGCTTAATTTCTTTTCCCTTTATTATTGGATAATGAAGAGGTTTTGCAAGAACATGAAGATGGCTTCGTGGCCAAAAAATGGAGGTGGATTTGGTGGAAATTATTTTGGGAATTAAAGTAAATAATCCCATTTTCTCTCTCCTTGGGATTTCCTTATACATATCCCTTTTTCCACTCACTTAAGGACTTCTTTTCGGATTTCCTTTCTTTCTTTGCCTTGGCCGACCCCAAGGGAAGCTCAGGAACAGGAGGAGGACGACCCCAACCTGTTGGTAAGGTTCTTGATCTCTTTTCCCCTTGATTCCATGGTGGAAATTTAAAGTAAATAATTGATTTCTTCTAAATTCGATCTCCTCTTCAACCCTAGCCAAACTTTTCAACCAAAAGCTTGAGGACGAGCCTAGGGGGAGTTGCAAGAGCTTCATCCACCATTGTTGTCGTGAGCTTGGAGCTTTGTAGATCAATTGGAGGCAGTTTTTATAACTTGAACCCTTAATATTGTTATTTCAATTAATTCCTTATCACTTGGTGATCCTTTTTACATTCCCGAAATTTGTTTTGGTTGATTGATGCAATCACCATGAAAACCACAGCAGGTTTCGTGATTTCAGAGCTTGAAGATGATAAGAACACACCTCTACAAAATATCCAAGGCAAATGGTTTACTTTTGTTGCTCAAACGGTTTCCCAAACTGTTTGGGAGCAAACGGTTTCAAACCGTTTAGAAGCAAACGGTTTCACCAAACCGCATGAGACCAAACAGTTTCAGACCGTTTGGTGGTGTTGACCAGGGTTGACCATTTGGATATCTATTGAAAATGATCTAGGTTAATGACCCATCAATTATGATTAATTAGTTCCAATTGGTTCATGAGTTGAAGGTCCATCAATCACCAAAACCCTAATCGGGTTAAGTGCTGATTTGTAGTTTGATTAAGTTGGAAACTTGGGTTGATTGACCCAAACGGTTTCAAAACCGTTTGGGGATCACCCAAACAGTCTCAATACCATTTGGGGGTCACCCAAGACCGTTTGGAGGTCTAGGGTTGAGTATGGTTAAGTGTTTGGAGATCCAAAGACATGGTATGAACCCTAATCAGCTAAGTGCTGATTTTGCAGGTGATTGAGATGATGTTTTGGGTTGATTGACCCAAACGGTTTCAAAACCATTTGGGGATCACCCAAACGGTCTAAAGACCGTTTGGTGATCACCCAAGACCACTTGGAGGTCTAGGATTAAGTATGGTTGAGCAATTGAAGGTCCAAAGATATTAAGTTGATGTACAATCAATTGCTGATTTGGTGACCAATCCTAGGATCCAAACCTTAATTGAATGACATGGTTAATGTTGATGTGATGGGAAAACGGTCTCAAGACCGTTTGGAGGTCATCCAAATGATCCCAAGACCGTTTGGGGGTCACCCAATACCATTTGGAGGTCTAGGGTTGACTATGGTTAGGTGTTTGAAGATCTAAAGATACTAAGTTGAAGTATAATCAAATGTTGGTTTTGTGATCAATCTAATGATCCAAACCCTAATTGGATGACTTGGATTTGAGTGATGAGATGGGAAAATGGTCTCAAGACCGTTTTGAGGTCATACAAATGACCTCAAGACCGTTTGGGGTCAGGTCATGTTCAATTTGGATGATGGTCCAATAGTTCTAAAGTAACTAGTTACACATTGATTAATGTTGAAGGATCATCGATTCCAAACCCTAATCCAATTGATTCAAACCCTAATTGATGAAAAATTGAGGGTCAATTGAGAGTCAAATCAGTTGAAGGATGACCTACCAAAGTATGGTGATAGGTACAATTGATGATTACTTACATGAATACAATGGTGGATGGAATCAACATTGAGAACCCTAAACTGATTGGAGTAGTTGAGACCATCTTTGGTCCATGTGGTTTTGAGGAGGTTTGGACCAAACGGTCTCAAGACCGTTTGGGACCAAACGATCCCAAACCGGTTGAGTTCTTGCGGTTTCAAAAAGGTACTTTAGCAAACGATCTTGAAGGTCACTTTTACCAAATGGTTTCAAACCATTTGAACTTTGAAAGACCAAGACCGTTTGGGGCCCAAGTAATCAAAATTGTTTCATGATCAATATGGTTAATACTTTTGGATACCTAATGTAATTGAGGACTCAATTGGTTAATCCACTTGGATACCTATTGTAATAGAAGATCCAATTGGTCAATTCATTTGGATACCTTATGTAATGGAAGTCCAATGTGATTGAATCTCTTGAGAATTAAGATGATGAATGATCCATTGATACAATGATGATTATTAAGCTAGGTACAAAGGTTGAAACCCTGAAGTACCTAGATGATCAATACCTTTAGATTAATTAACCCTAAAAGGTTATGAGAGTAATGTCTTAGTACACTATGTTAACCATAGTTGTATGTACTTGATTGAAGGGTTGATGTGACCTAATCAAGTTGGGAGGAAGATAGAGAGGAATTCATATATGGGTATTGATCATGTGATGATTAGGTTATGATCCTTAATAAAGAGATCATGAAACCCTAATCCAGAAGGTTAATGAATCTTAACCCTAGTTCAGGGTAACATAATGTAAAACCCCAAATATGGGAATAAAGAGTGAAACCCTAATTGGGATGAGTATCCCCCATTGATAGGAAAGGAGAAACCCTAATTGATGGTGATGCCATGAGAAACCCTAATTGAGGGTGATGTCATGAGAAACCCTAGTTGGGATGAATAGTAAGTGAAACCCCAAAGCCCTAATAAAGGGTAAAGGTAGGTGAAGTTCTAAATGGATTTATAATATTTAAAGCCCTAACCTTGTGCAATATGATGACAAACCAGAACCCTGATAATAAAGCAGAGGGTGAAACCTTATAAAGGTGAAATACCATAAAGGATTGAGTATATGCAACCTTATTGTAGGCAATGCCTTAACCTAAAATGAGTCCATATCATTAAAGATAGTTGGACCATCCTTGTGTGTGACCTATGCACTTCATGATGAGAGTGATAGGTCAATGGATGAAAGTATTAAGATGGGAAGTGCCTTAATACAAGATAAGCTGATAACTCAAGGAAGATAGAGGTGATGAGGAAAGTGATATACCTTGATGCATTTCAAATCCAATCTATTTGAGTAAGAAATATATGAAGTGTGTTATGTAAATTGTTACAATATAATGTAATGAGTTTGATATACCTTGACAAGAATAGACTAATATACCTTGAGAATAAGGGTAAGCCAAAATAATGAGTATGATGTAATCATACCATGATAAGGATGAGGAATGAACTCATACCTTGTACTGAGAATCATTTAATGATAAATGTTAAGAGTAATGAACATGCCTAAATTCTAAAGATGTGTAATGGCCTTATGAGACATATGGTTAGATGTTGCCTAGTGAGAGGTGACAAGGTGTTTTATGGGCCTTATGAGCTATGAGGATGGTTGTTGCCTAGTGAGAGGTAACAAAATGTTTTAAAGGTTATACAGGATTGGCATAGTTCAATACCTGGAATAATAACACAGGATTGGTTAAATCCCAATACCTGGAATAATGTCACAGGATTGACATAGTTCAGTACCTGGAATAATAACACAGGATTGGTAATAACCCAATACCTGGAATAATAACACAAGATTGGTTAAATCCCAATACCTATAATGTCACAGGATTGACATAGTTCAATACCTAGAATAATAACACATGATTAGTAATAACCAAATACCTAGAATAATAATACATGATTGGTTAAATCCCAATGCCTGGAATAATGTCACAGGATTGACATAGTTCAATACCTGGAATAAATAACACATGATTGGTAATAACCCAATACCTAGAATAATAACATAGGATTGGTTAAATCCCAATACCTGGAATAATGTCACATGATTGACATAGTTCAATACCTGGAATGATAACACAGGATTGGTAATAACCCAATACCTGGAATAATAACACATGATTGGTTAAATCCCAATACCTGGAATAATGTCACATGATTGACATAGTTCAATACCTGGAATAATAACACATGATTGGTAATAACCCAATACCTAGAATAATAACACAAGATTGGTAATAACCCAATACCTGGAATAGTTGCACAAGATTGACATAGTTCAATACTTGGAATGGTTATACAAGATTGACATAGTTCAATACTTGGAATGGTTACACAAGATTGACATAGTTCAATACTTGGAATGGTTACACAAGATTGACATAGTTCAATACTTGGAATGGATACACGGGAATAATACAAGTCTAATGCTTGTACTAGTTGCACATGATTGGTGTAATCCAATGCCTGAAATATTTATAAAGGATTGGTATAGACCAATGCCTGAATAAGACATGATGATGTACACTCTCATGTCCAATATTTAAAAATCTGTTTAGCAGATTGGACAAGGCCAATAAGTTGAATTAAGAATGTCTCATGGGTGACATATCAAGATAATGAGTGTCACAAGAGAAGTTTGACATGATGGTATGATACGAAGGATAAATGATATACATGTCCTTCCTATTCCTTATTAAGTGAATAGTTGATCTATTGTTCTATCATAAATAGTTACAATGCTTTCAGATGAGAATGCTTTAAACTGCATATCCTCTGTCCAGTTGTATATATTTAATTGCAATAATGATGTTTTTGCGGAGAGTTATATCTCCTGCTGGGACAATTTACAATTTTCTCACCCCCGTGGGATCTAATGTTTTTAGGTGGACGTGGACAAGGAGGCAGGAAAACTTTAGCAGAGAAAGAACAGCAGCAGCATCGAGGACAACAGTAATATCTCAGGTGGAGATACTGCCTCTCTAGTCTTATAGTTAGAAAGTCCTATGTGTCGTCTCTATACTCTCAGGTCCTCAGAGTCAGTAGTTAGTGTTTTTATTTAATCGATCTAAGATTTTGGCTTGATGCCTCGAGGTTTTTATGTTGTAATGTTGAATAGGACAGCTGATGTTGTAATCCTCGAGAAGAGATAGTACATGTTGTGTACTTATGGAACAGAATGTAAATATTATACTTTGGATCTTGATGAAAAATATTTCCTATGTGTGGATCTCTTTGCAAAAAGTT
The DNA here is from genome assembly GCA_963693085.1 of Alisma plantago-aquatica. NCBI lineage: Eukaryota > Viridiplantae > Streptophyta > Magnoliopsida > Alismatales > Alismataceae > Alisma > Alisma plantago-aquatica. The sequence goes on from OY856415.1 coordinate 466,112,385, forward strand.
TTAATTTTTAGTGATTTTTAGCAATCCTCTGCAAATGATTCGCTTCCTCTTAGTTAATAAATAGTTTTTATAAGTTGGATGCCACAATCATGCTATGCAGTTTTCCCCAATCTTGGTCGAAGAAGCTAGCTTCTTTGAGTAGCCATGGTTCGTGTGAACCTGGAGGATGAATCCCCATGGTGCAATCTCGACTTTACCTTCCACATTTCCTCTTTCTTTTAGTTTCTCTCTCATGGGCATAACTGTCTTTTTTCTTGCTTTTACGGCTTGTATGGCCAAAGTTTGGCGGGCTTTGACCTGTGACTTAGCACCTATGATTGAGTCAAGTCACATAGGCCCAACTTTCTTTTCCTTTTCTTTTTCACTTATTTCTCGCTTACTTGGAGTTTTGGGATTTTCTGATTGGCCAGAACTGTAAGAATCATATCTTTTGATTCGTTTGTCCACAAATTAAAGTAAAATATGTTTTGAACTCAGAAAAATGTTCTCTTTCTAATAAAAATATTTACAAAGGTTTATTTCAAGTTTTGTCGAAGGTGATTTTCTAGAAAATGAATTAATTAGTTAAAAATCACCAAAAATGCATATAAAAGTCCATATCTTCAAAATACATAAAATTATATGTCATTTTAATCAGAAAACCTAACTAAGACAATGGTGATGATTTCAAGGTATAAATTGATGGCTTTTGTAAAAAGTTGGTAACTTTGGGGTTTTAAGTCCTTAATGAATGAATATAGTTCTAATACATGAACATGGTGTTGATATTAGGACAAGTGGACAATGATCTCATATAAGCATCTAAAAAGTGGTTTCTAGGACTCTAAGGAAGAGGTACGTCTTAATACACTTTAGTTGGGAATATTTGCGCCTTAACCCAATTTTTCCCTAATGAGGCTTTAGTGAATCCTATTTCCTATACTCATGAATCTTTTTCTATACTTGCCTCATATATCAGTTTTGGAATATTCTTCTTGGGTCTTGGTATCCTACTTCCATGTACTATTTATATGATGCTTTTACTTGCCATTGTTTCTAGCATGATGATTTTATTAGACTAACTAGCTATAGTAGTGGTACTTATGTACAACCACCCATAGTAGGGCATGCGTTCATTCGCCCTGGGGAACATCTTATTCTCCCCCACACATGAAATATGCATAGGTGACTGGGAATGTGTTATTCTCCCCTCACCTTTTGGTTGAAGGTCCAGTAGGTGCCTCAACCCTACTTAGTTAAGGTAGTCAATATTAATCATGTATGCAATTCTTTTGTATTATTTTTTTTATGTCAATCATCTATTGAAAGTAGCCTCATTCTCTTTTTATCTTCATCTTATGATGAACCCTAGCCTATTTTTATTTACTTTTCTTATCTTGTTATCCTAGACTAGTTTTGTGGCACATACTTTTCTTCCCTTTCCCTTTTTGCCGGGTGCCTTCCCAACCACCCAGGTGCTAAGCAAGGTGATGGATAAGACAAGAAGATCTTAGCTTTGAGATTGGAATTGGTTGATGGAGATGTTGCTTTGGAGACAAGATTGTAGTAGTTAGACTTCCCTCTATCTAGATCTTGTTGGTGTATCTTGATGTAAACCCTAATGGGAGAACGATGTATTTTTGTATAATCTTTTAGGAAATTGAACATAGTCAGTTATTCTTTACTCTGTTGCTTTCCAATGGTCTTTTGTATACCAATGTTTAATAAATTTGGAAATTTTATGCCCATTCCATCATATCTTTGAGTGTGTTTGGAATGGATGTCAATTCTTCAAAGTTTTAGTAAAGGGGGTGATTTCACTCTTTTACTGTGACCATGGAATGCATGCGTTTTAACCAACGCCACCAGACCAAGATCTATCTTGTATCTACCCACATTAATAGCCCGCCTTTTAATTGGGCCCAGCTGCACTGTAGTAGACGATGCCTTGATCTTCTCCCAGATATCATGCTCTTCTGCTTTTACGTCACCCATCTCTACTAGTTTAGATTGAGTTTCTTGCGGTGTTAGAGTTGGAACAAAATCTTCCAAGAAATCTATGTACTCTTGAGCTTTGCACCGCAAGTCCTCTATGCTAAAACTGGAGCTACCAGGAGATTACTCCCCATAATTAGTGCTTCTCGTCTGCATCATCCACTCACACCTAAAACTTAACAATGATATGACAACACAAAATACTAGTGATTGAATAAATAATTATAATTCAACATTGAAATAGTAAAATAAAAACAATGTGGCCTAGAGTGGCCGATCACATCACTTGTAGTGCTGGAGTTCTCATTTCCCTGACAATGACACCAAAAATTTGATATGAGTAAATTACACGTCAATTGCAAGTGTTCGTATCAATATAATATAGGCCTTAAGAGGTCCAGATGTCGATCTTAGGGAAACGTTAATCTAGAAACTACTACTAACTATAATGCGATCAACTAGGCTGATGAAAACTTGGTAAATGGTTTAATTATCTAAAGTAAAAAACAAATCTAAAATTACTAGTTTATCTCAATTAGAGTGAATTCCTTGGGATTATAGTTTCACCTCAGTTAACATTGCAATTAATATCATAACATTAATAAATATTCCTCCTAACCCTAGACTAAGAGGCATGTAGCAAGAATTACCCACTCTCACGACATAATTCACTACCCAATCTAGACCTGTAGCAAGAATTACCCACTCTTTTGACATAATTCACTACCCAATCTAATACCAATCCCACTCTCATATCGATTATGTTATTAGTTAGGTCTTTATCAAAAACTCTGAGCAATCTTTTCACATTTGTAAGCCACCTTTCTCAAAGGGCGATATAAAATATGTATTTCTATAAATTTTCCAACCAATAATTTCCCTTTTCAAAGAAATTAAAGGTCTAAATAACTACCTATGGTGATCAAACATGGATAGTTCATGACATTATCATAGAAATAATTCCATAAATTAAGAGAAATTGATATATTAATGCATAAAAGTCAATCACAAATCATAAACGGGCTACCCCCGGGTCCTAAGAAACAAGGGGTTTAGCCCTGCATAGTTTCCATTGTCAAGTACATAGGAGAGAAGAAGAAAAAATATGGGAAGTATTAGTAAAAATAAAGAACCCACGGAGAAGATGGTGTGGATGACTCCCTCTGATGAACCAAGTGATTTGCTATCTTTCAGCTGTGAATCTTCCCATTGGAGGTGCCCAAATAGTCTCGTGCATGAACTTCTTCTCTGCTTTCTCCTCTCCTTGATCTCAGCTACCATCCAATAGAATAGAATGAGATAGATAGGATTGGCCAAAATCTCTCCAAGTCATATAAGTGACTTAGGGTGTAATTAATTGCCAACTATCAGATTAGAATTTTTCAGATCCACCTGATCCCACCGTGTCGGTACTATCGAATGGGTGTTGGTACTACTGACGCCTTCAATAGTTGTAGTCGTATGGGCAGTTGTCGGTATTATTGAGTTGATGTTAGTAGTTTCAATTTTCCTTGATTAATTGTGAATCCACCATTGTGATGTTGTCGGTAGTATCGACTTCTTGGTCGATACTACCGAGTTTTCTTAATTTCCATATGTTCTAAACTAAGCATGTGTCGATAACACTGACAACAAAGTCGGTAGTATCGAGCTGTGTAGATTCTTGTAAATTTACCTACAATCTACAAAAGCCAAATATAAGCTCTTAAATAATATTTAATCATTTGAGAACATTAAAATTACATTTATATGATGCAATTAGGTATCACAAGCTAATGATAGTAAATAATGCAGAAATCAGTATAAAAATGAACAAATAGTGCACAAAACTCAATAATAAATATCCTGTTAAAACGACAATTATACGATGCATCAATAGGACACAAGATTATGCCAATGTGGGAAGAAGGATGGATTCTATTGGGTGTCCCGAGGTAGAAAAAGAAGTAAATATAATATCAATTTTTTTGAGATTTTGTGGGAAAGTTCTTGAAATATCTCAGATAACATTAGTTTAGATCATGGGATTGCATTATATGAAACATAAAAATCAATTAAAAAAGAAAGGAAGATAAAAAATAAAACTTTGGGGCCAAGTCTTCCTTTTTATCAAAAGATATGGATCTTATGAAGATAATGAAAATTTAATATTTATTAGGATTCAAAAAATGAATATTATCTTAACAATAATCCAATTGGTCTATTTCTTAAAAAAGACTTGGAAAAAACTCAATAGAGGGCAAGTTGCACTTAAGTATAGAGAAAAATATTTTTTTCATGTAAACCCTAGACCATGTACAACGGGGGAAATGAATTGATTTAATTGATGGAAAAGTATGGAAAAATTTAGAATGAATGAAATGAACTCCACAATTACACATAGAGTAAATTTGATTTATATTATTGCATGAATGTGCAAAGTTGTGTGTCAGTAGTTTTCCCCTCTCAATACAATGTTCAAAGTATGGGTGAGAATCATATTATAAAGGGTATTCTGATGAACCAGATTAGTGGGACAAGAATTCATACAAAAATATATTCAGAGTCAAGCAATCATCCAAGGTTATGGATTCCTAAACTAAGGCCAGGGACTATGGTTGGGTGCTTGTCCATCCCCTAGAGTGTAGGTGAGTTGTTTGATGAGCTACATGTTTATTTATTATCTTGAAGGATATCTCTTCTGACACACTAGTTCTTATTCAACCTACATCTATTTTTTTTGGGAAGGTCGAAAGCAAAAGTTGTTTTGGAACCATGTTGAGGTAAAAAGTGCAAGTGGTATCTTTTCCTTCTAGGGTGGATTAGTCGGATAACCATTCATAAAAAGGAATAAGGTTGGGTATAAATGATCATTTAGCAATATGATTAGCCTTTAACCAAGGCATGTACATGTACCTAACTACTCATATGCCCCCTAGAGTGTTGGTGAGTTATTAAAAAATTCTAGGTTTAGTTAGGACTTTAAAGCCAAAATATTATTTAATTCATGTCTAATTCTCTCATTGAATCATATCACTCGTAAAGAAAAGGTTGATGAAAAATCACATTGGATAAGATTTGAGGTTCATCATAAGTTACTTTGTTAAATAAGGAGTCCATAAGCGTGAAAGATTATGAAATATTCTTGATTTTGAAAGATGTTGAATAATTAATGTCTCTCTATGAGATTAGATATTTGACTGAGTTAGGCAATAGTGAGACCTGGAAAATGAATAAAATTTAGGTCTAGGATCACAATGAAATACTAAAATGTGAAGAGTTTCATTTACAAGATAAGGTTTTGTAATACAAAGTTCCTATTAAAGATAGGACTTGAAAATCAAGAACAAGATGCGTACATAATGCATGACTTTGGATGTGAATGAGGTACCTACTAGATGTAGGTCCCTACAAACAAAAATAAAGTTTAAAGGTGCCTACCCATGATAGGGATTTAGCTTATTTGAATGCAAGATGATTTCAACTTTGAATGTAAGGATTAAAACTAATAAAAATTTCCTACTTTGTGTAGGTTATGATGTAGAAAAGAAACTCGTTGAGTGAAAATGCAAGGTTTGCCTACTTCACATAGGATTAGATGCTAGAAAACACTGTTTTTTTGGATGTGATTTTATATATGAAAATGGTACAATTTAAGGTTGTTATCCAAGATCCAATTGAAGACATCTACATGATGTAGTGTTTTCATGAAGACAAGTGGCCTAATTTAAGGTATTGGTCTAGGAACCAAAGAGATTTTGTCATTGAAGCTGAGACAATTTAAGGTCATGAACCCCGACCCTATGGTACAATTTAAGGTCATAATGAAGGACATGATCACATGATTTAAGGGCATGATCCTGAATCATTGGTATAGTTTAAGGTCATTATCCAGAATCCAATTCAAAGAGACAATGCCTAGTTGCAATAGGGATTTGTATTCCAAATTACTAAGGGTCGGGTCTAATTTTGTAATAAAAGGATTTGAAATCGAGATAGTGGGGGCCTTATTCCCAAATAAAAGATCGAAAAGTTGATCAATCCAATTTTATTTTCCTCATAATAGTGATCTTTTCAAGTTTCTAAGGAATGATTTGGAATCCTCTAATTTTTACAAATTTCATACTATTTTACTTATTCATTTTCTAGATTGTTTTGTGAATTTATGATTTTTTGAAGGTTTAAAGAAAAATAGCTTAAAACATAGGGACGTATATTTAGTATTTCTGAAAACTTATCTTGAAGGGTAGAAATAAGGTATGGTCCAATATCTCTGTCATTTCCCTGATTTTTCCAAATGGTAGCAATGACTATATGCTTGAGCATGAAACAACGATAGCAATTGGAGAGAGAAGAAAGGCAACAAAACCTTCCAATGCACCTTCAACATGCACTACAAATTTTTCATTTCACAGTGGGTATTTAATGGGTTCGGTGAGCAACTTCTTTGAGAGTTGTAGTGTGACAAACTTCAATGATTTTCAAGGCATATTTTGTTGATTTTTAGCTTCTACTTGTCTTGGCAAGGTATATATTTCACTGTAATCATTGGATTTTGTATTTAAGTCCTTATGTGGAAAAATCTTATTTTTGGTTTCTCGACATTCCTACATTTTAGAGGTTGAATATAAACGATCCCAACATTGGATCCATGGTTCATCTGTTTTATCTTTTTTACATTTTTGTGAGCATCTAACATCCGATTACATTGATTCAACTTGTGGTGCGATGTTGATGACATTATTTCTTAATTTTTTTATTTTATATGCCTTCATGCTTATCATGAAGGTTATGATAGATCTAAGAAACAATGCTCCTCAAGAGGTTCCTGACATGGATGATGATGACATGGGAAATGAGGCATATCCCATGTGTTTTCTAATTTTTGTTTGATCAATTACATTTCCCTATACTCAGGAATTTTTTTTATTTTTGTTTGCTCTAGGGCATCATCATGAAGGTGTGCACATGATTCATGGAGATATTTTTCATCCTGAGGAATTCGTGGAGATGAAAAGTCCATTGTGGATGAATTTCATCACAAGGACACTGAGAAGGTGATGAGGTATCACTTAAAACTTATGTCCTAGTTATTCCTTTCTAATTATTGAATCTAAATCAGCTTTCAATTGTTTTTGTCAGTGTCTTCATCTTATGCCTTTTGGTTTTTAGGGACTCAGGGTCTCAAGTGTTCACTTGAGAACCTGTTGGAATGAGGTACATATTTCATACATGGAGTTATTGGCTCTAGAGCTAGTTTTGTTGAAAAAGACTAGCTTTGGGGATCTTAGTAGGTGTGGTATTGTAGCTAGGAGATTTTTCATCCCTCTAGTTGAGCACTTTTTCCACAAGACCAATAGTTTTCACTTCATGTTTGATGAGTTGGCCATCACCCCAAGTGAGCTTAACATGATTATTGAGATTTATTTTGGTGGTACCCCCATTAGTCACTTTCTAGATAGAAGGTTGTGGGGGAAAGCATATATCATTGAGTTGTACAAGGTATATTTGACTAAGGAAGTTATGGATTCAAAGTAAGAAGTCAACTATACTTAGCTACGGAAGGTCTTCTCAAATAAGAGTTAAGTGATGTGTGTGTATTCTCTCCACTTTGTTGCTTAATGTGTCATCATGTTTTTGTTCTTGCTGGTCAGTGGTTGTCTCTTTGGCAACAATATTTAAATAGAGGACAAATTGTCTAGGATTACATCAAATGCATGCATTTTAAGTGGAATCTAACATTGCTTTATACTTCTCTAAAAAGTTCATGCCTAGGATTACATCAAATCCATGCATTTTAAGTGGCAAAGATACACTTGTATATTGTGTTTCCCAAAAAATGAACACATTTGGTACATTTATAAAATATAAATAGGCTCTACTATAGGAATTTCCATCAAAAAATCATATGATGAAGGTACTACTAAAAATATGACTTCTGTCTATCACTGTCCTAGTAACAAAAATATAAATGTCACCAAGATCTATACAAATAGATAAAAGATTAACAACTTAAATAAATGATTACATTCAACATGCCACTACTCATGATGACACCACTTCTTCTTGATGACTCATAGCATAAGTCTGAAAAGTCGCATGCACCTTTCCTTTTCCTCTATAAATACAACTTTGCAATGCAACTCCTTATGCATTAGATCCTGCCTGAGATATTGCTTGTTTATTACCACCAGAGTGGGCATTCTTTGGCATAATGCACCACTCACCCACATTGTAGCACACAGAAGGATTGGGACCCCAACATTGGCCTCCATACACACATCCACAAGTTGTGCATTGTTGTGATGTTGAAGCATAACCATGTGTTCTAGACCCTTGAGTGCTTGTTTTTGATGAGGAATCTACATTGTTGGGTCTCTGATCCCATTATCCTCCTCTACAACCCTTATCATTTCTCCCCTACCTCTGTCTGGTCGTTGCCTTGATGGTACACTAAATGGTGATAGATGCTTTTGTATAGAGGTGGCCTACTAACTATTGGTTAAAAGATAGAACCCATCCTAGATATGCTTATGCATGTCCTCTTTCTCCCCTCATCTATCCTTTTGACTCAACTATCTCTTTCCACCCTAAGTTTTGCATCCATTAATGCATGAAAATTAGAACAACTCTCCTTGATGTCCACTCTTCCCTTCATCTACAATTTTTATCCACCATCAAACCTTCTATCCTTGTCCTCATGAGTCATGTAAAGATGAGGACAAAATCTTAACAAATCAAGAAGCAAGAACTCATATTTTGTTACTACCATTTTCCCTTTATTTGATGTTTTAAACCACCTATTCTTATCATAAAGATATGTCTAAGGATAGTAGCATCGTATAATTTGGTTCGACTGCTCTCTCTCTCTCTAGGGTTCGTAGCTCTCCCTTCTATCTACCACCCTGGCTGCTACCGCTGGGGGGAGGGAGTGCCTCCTAGGTGCTTCCTCCCCCTGGCCTCCAACGGTCTCGGTGGTGTCTTCTGGAGTCATTAGGCGGAAGGCTAGGCACAGCGTGGGCTCTCGTAGCAGACGAGTAGTGGATGAGTTGTGCCGCTGGAGTAACGGACGGATCTATGGTTCAGAAAATCGACATAGTCGACTCCTACTCGCCCATGAGTGGCATAAGGAGAGGAGCGGTGCCCTTCCATCCTAAGATCAAGCATGCTGCTCCATCACCACAGGGTAGGGGTCCTCGCCTCCGCCTCTGCTCCTACTCGTCCGGCTGCTGTGCAGAGATCTGGCCTCAGAGCTTCACCGGACTTCTTCCTCGACTCTCTTGTTTCGACTGGATGGAGGAGTCATGGTTGGGTGGGTTCCGTGCGGTCCCACACCTGGTGCTCCTCGGTGATGGTGGGTTCCTGTCTGGGTCCCCCCTGGCCTGCTCAGTGATGCAGCCTCATCTCTGCGGTGTTGGCGGTGCCCCCTTCTGGGGTTCAGGTCCGTGACCATTTGGCTCCATTTCCTGGTCTCTTGCTTCGCCAACGAGTTCCCTGGTTGGACACGAAGGTGGAGGTTGGTTCTTTTGGCGGCTGGGCTCTTCCCTGCTATACCCCATTGCTGCGTGTGGGGATGCCCACAGGGTGCTCGATGATTTGTCCAGCCGGTGGTATCCCTTTGGCGGTTCGATGTATTGTTGCTGAGTAAACAACAACTCCGTCTTCCATGACACGTGTGCTCCAGCTTTGGCGGCAGGTTCCGGTCCGACGTCTACAACTTGATCTGGAGCATGCAACTTGGAAGCCTTGGATCAGTGGTTTGCTTCTCAGAGGCATACGCTTGTTCAAAATTTCTGAAGATGCTTTGATCTGATCCGTGAGCATGTATATGAATCCTTTCTTTCAGGTTTTGGTTATAATGCATAAGGATGACAGAAAGGTTCTCATGCCCCTGTAGGTTCTCATGCCCCTGTTTATGGGTCTATTATCGATGACATTGATGGCTTTTGTTTTGGAGTTTTGCAGCTTGGAAGTGCTTGGATCAGTAAGGAGGATCTGGATGTTTGCTTTGGTGTGCTTTTCTAACTAGTCTAGTAGCCTACACCTGGTTCTTGAGGCTAGGGTTCACATTTTGAAGGTGGTGTTATTGATAGTTGTTTCCCTAGTTTCATGTTAACAGGGCTAATGTTATTAGGTTGGTTAGTATAGGATAGCCTAGCTTTCATTTACGTTTTTCCTTTTCTTGTCTGAGAGGTCCACTGTTGGACCTTGGTCTCTCTGGATTCTATCCTGGTTGTATGGGGCACATAGTCTTATACCCAAAGTTTTGGATTCATTAATAGCAACACATTTTTTTGCCGACCAAAAAAAAGGATAGTAGCATCACTCAAACTTTCTTCTAAACTTAGCCCAAGTAATATGGTTTCTGACCCCTTGTATTTGCTCTAAACCCTATTTATGGCTAGATCCTCAGGTAGATGGGCCAACAAATGTTTTCAATTTCAAATAGCCATACATCAAGATCATCTGGTTCTAAGCTACCTATTAAATAACAAGCCCCAATCATTCTCAACTTTTCATATGATCTACTTAGCTCTATCAATTGGTATGGTTGTAGTGCATGAGCTATAGAGCCTCCTACTACTTGAGTAATGGCATTTATGAAACAATGTGCCACAAATAGCATTTTTGGTGATAATTGTGGTGTAAGAGCATGAGGTTTCCGTGGAGGCATCACTGCTTCCTTCACATCAGGTACATGCTCATCATAGTAAATTGACTCTACCCTAAACATGGGAGAAGGTGGATGGGGTATTTTCTACATGACCTTCTGGATCTATTTGTTCTCCACCTGTACCAAGAGTTAGGTCCAAGGAAAGATATCTTCTCGATTCCATATTTAAAAAAGGCACACATACGAGAATCTATGGTAAGGGAATAGAATTGGCAGATCTTACGTTCATCAAGTAACTCAAAACCTCAAGAAATGACACCAAACTATTGTTACACGATCCCAATAATCATTTATAGTCTGATTATCAAGACCTAATTTGAGGTTAAGATCACGCTAACCCCCAAACCTTAAGACAAGGTGGTACTAAGTAACAAACAAATCAACAAGAGAGCAATTTAGTGAAATTAGACTAACCAGAAAACATTCTTCATTTAACAAAATTAGTACAATTAGTCTGACATCATTTTGTCTCACATAGTCACATTCACATTGTATACAAATACGGTAACTGTCTAGCTTATATGTAAGTTTTTTTCACAAAATTTTATGCTAAGAAACAAAACACAAAAAGAAACCCATAGGAACGTCCTGATACCCCATTACGTTAATAACTAGACCTCATGCATCGAGGAAAGACTTCACCTATCATAGTAAGTTATTCAAGTGGAGAAGAGTGTTGGACAATTGGTGCCTCACCCGCAAGACCTAAAATTTTGTTTGACGGTCCGTTAACCAATGACAAAATGAGTAGATATAATAATTTATGCAATGATACAAATTTGAAATATATGAATAATTTAACAAATATCATGTAATTAATATGAATAACTCAACAATTATATAGGGAAATCCTTATGGAAGGAGTATTTATTAGGAAGTCAATAATGTGATCTATATTTCTTTATCAGTTTTCCTTGGATGTAGCGGACTTGTACCTAATGAAGTAGGCATCATCATATATCATTCATGATTCACTATCAATACCATAAGGTTTATTCTTCCACTCTCGGCAAAGAAAAGTCCATGTTTTCCTCTAGATAAGAATGGCCTAAACCTCTCTACTTTTCTCCCACCTTGGTACTGGATTGGGATTCGAACACAAATTATTGATTAATTATATTTATCATTTCCACATTGTACTCAAAATTGTAGCACACCCCTAGACACATATCACAATACATCAAGAAGGATGGGATCTTGCTTCCACTTCTATGAAATTTTTTTAACTTCATACATTAGACCTACATTCCTAAAATATACTTGGGCTTCATCACTTGGAATTCATTCTAAGTGAGTCTAACCTATTTGACCATACCAGTACTTACCTTAAAGATGGATCATGGTCTCCATGGCTCCTATCCAGATTATGATTAAACTTTTTTAACCAAATTAATTACCCATTCTACCCAAATTGGGGTGTATGTCACTCTTTATACCATGCCAAATCTAAGAAATCTAACTAGAACACTAAAAATCTAGCTATGTCACAGTTTCATATCAAAGTCAAAACCTCATTAGAACATCATAGCTACCTGAAATTCTGGATTTCAATTTAGATCATAGAAACATCCCACCAAGAAAAAAATTAGCTCCAGATTTTAAAAATATGTAAGACTTGTATTAAGTGACAAATTAAGCATTACAAGGACTCTTTTGTGCATTAAGAGTCACCTTTAGATAGTAGGATAATTACAAATAAAATTCAGCAACATACAAGTGAAAGAACCTTAATTTTATTATAGAAAAATTCATAAATAGCAAGGAACACCAAGTAGATCAATTTCTATTTTCTATGATACAGAACACCATAAAATTTTCATCTTTATGAGTACCTTCACTTGTGATCATAGTCTAGTTTCATGCTTGAATAATCGATCGTATGATTAGCATCAAGAAGGTATTTAGGAGATTAGGAGGGCATTAAATTTGAATTTCTATTATACTAGTACATATAAATAATAAAGATACAATCTTTTACAATTATAGAGCTTTAGAGAGAAGATTAAGTCTAGTGTAACAACCGGTTCAAGTTATTGAGATGGGAGGTGGTGTAATTACCCTGCGTGGCTGAATGGTCTAAGTATAGAGAACCATATATAAGTAGGTGAGTGCATTTTAAGGGATCAAAACGTTGAATTTATAATTACTCACTCTTTGTGAATCTCTCTTTCTTCTCTTTCTTTGATTCTAGGGTCCCTCTCTCTCTATCTATCCCTCTCTCTCTCTCTAGCACTGCTCTTCCTTAGTTCTATTCACCAGAGAAAACTACTACTATTATAGCTCTAGTTATGTTTTCATTTGATGATGGAGTTGGCCTCGCATCAGGCTACATAGGTTGTAGATTCATCATCAATTATAGTAAGCATGTTGTTCACCAACCATTGTCATCTATCATTTTTGCTGAATGTCATGGTTGAAGATACCAAAGTCCCCATCAGTAGCTGTCTCCTTTTTGTCGATTTACAAGCAAGTAACGTGTTCTCATTAGGTTAGCATATTACAACATTTTTGTCAATCTATATGCATTCTACTTCCGTTGTGCACGACATCACACTCCATCTATTAGTCACAACACCAAACATTATTGTTATATGTGAAAGTCATGGGAATTGATCTTTCTTCCATTTCTTGCTGGATTCCGAGTGGCTACTTCTCTTGTGAGATAGTGGGATCCCTTGCCTAATCAATCTGCTAAGCATAGGGATGACTCTCGATGGGCACTCATAAAGGAAAGTTTTGTTCGAGCTCCATTTTTTTGAAGTAAATTTATGTGAAAACCTTTAAGCTAAAAAAAAATCCTTATGGAAGATACAATCTAAGAATACACAATAAAATAATAAAAATCCAGTTTGATCTACAATAGACAATGAGAAAAGATTTAGCAAAGAAGACCGTAAATTCAATTAAGAAAGAACCTTGATAAGATTACAAAGATTTTCTTTCACTCACAATTCTTTTTCCCACAGTAAAATTTTCTTAAGCCACTCTCATTCTTTCCCCTTTTGTCTATCTTTCTAGCTTATCCATTTTGGTCCCCAATGTTGGCACACAGTGTTGTCCCATATTGACACATCCAAAATTACCACACGTTACACAGTGGCATCATACAACACCATATACCATTTTTATTACTTCCACATTACTTGATATGACAACCCAAAAGATAAGGCCATCACACAAACGATAGTATAAGAGGAAATGTTAATCTATTAAAATGAATAATAGAGAGCTAATGCCAAACTTAATAAGAAAAAGGAAAGGATAATGTTAAATATTATCTTGAAATCCAAGTCTGTCAAATTTTAGACTTTCTCAATATTGTTAGAAAATATTTATTATCCTAAAAGTAGAATAAGAGACTTTATCCTAAAAATCTCTACCTTGGATCTTATCCGCTAAGTGTAATTGCTTCTCTGATTGAATTTGCACTTGTTATTCTTCTATGCTTCCTCCCTCAGAATCTACTTCTATCTTTGGAAGCTCTCTACCATGCACGCCTACATGGAGTGCATTTCTAGGTATGGTTGTCCAAACCCTTCATGTGAGAGCTCCTCACATTGTACAGTTTGACAAATTGCACCACCCCCACCTGTGGTTGGAAGAACAATATCATTTGCACTTTGACCCTCATGCCATAGGGTTGTGCCTTCTCCAAGCCACACTCATTTAATGACATCACATGGCTGGTCATACCACACATTTTCTTTCTAAAAGTTGATAGATTTACCTCTTTACATGTTGAAATTTATAGGCGAGTTTGTAGGCTCGTATCAGACAATCCTTGAGAGTTGAATACATGTAGTATATTTGGATTCATGACGCCCGACACTCATACCACTACTTCATCTAAGCCTACCATGTTGGTTTATTTCTCATCACTTTCTCCTCTTTTGGTGAGGAAAACTCCAACCATTCAATATACTCCATGGAACCAAGTAGTCTTCGTGGTCATTTGCCCTTTGCAAGTAAATAACATGACTCCACCTCGTGTTGATACTATGAAATCAACAGATTCATTCCCTCTGATTCTATACTAGTATTGTTTTCAACGTTTTCTACTGGATGGCCTCCAACAGTAGTTGTTAATGTCATCATGGTTTTATGTGCCCCTGATGCTATATGATCGTCTCACATGAGTCATATTCAAATATCACTTGAAGTAATCCTATGAATAAGACTTCAAGCCCAAGGAAACCCCATAGGCGAGATGTATAATAAAATAATAATAAACCCCTTTGATAGAGCCAAATGTTAAATGCCAAATAGTATCCAATGAGAACAGATAAAAAACCCACAAATGCTATTAAGTAAGAACCCTCACAAGATTACAAATATTGCAACTCTCTCACAATTCTTTGATCAAAATAGAATCCCTCAACCCACTCCCGCTCTCTCTGCTTTTCGCTTCCCCTTTTTACCCACAATGGTGGTGCATAATATTGTTTCACGTCGGCGCACTCAAAGTTACCATGTTGATGAATCCAAACATTAGCACACAACAATGTACCGTACCATATGATACTATATTTTATTTATATTACTCTCATAGTACATGATAAACCTATCCTAAAAGATAAAGTCAATCCACAAAAGACAGTACAAGAAGATAAGGCTAATTTATTAAAAGGAATAATAGAAAGATAATAGCCAAACTTAATATGTTGGAGGAAAGGGTAATGCTTAAAATCATCTTGGACTCCATGTCAATCAACTTTGGTACTTCCCGAATATTATTAGACAATATATATTCTAACAATAAGACTAGAGACATTATCCTAACATTTTTGTTAGTCTAAGGAATGAGAAAAGAGCCCACGTGAGTCCATCAGTTGTGAGAGACCTCTATCTTGTTAGGAAATACATGCGAAGACATGTGAATTTTTATGCAGAGACCTATCAATTCTTGGGATCAAATTCCCTACTCTGATAATCGTATTTTAAAAATGTTACAAATAATTTGGGCGGTAGAAACACCACAATAACTTTTTAGGAGGGGTATTTTAGGGTAGATGAACGACTAAGATTGGCTGGAGCTGGATGTGCAACATAGACCCGTCACAAAAATCTGATAGTTGAATTCTTTCCCTTCAATGAGAATGTTATCTCCGCTAGCAGTTGAGGGGATGATTCATAAATGGGCCATTGCCCGGCCTAACAAGACTGGAAAGACCTTGTTGGTTTAGGCTAGGAAGTTCCGCGACCAAACAACATGGACTCACAACATGGCCTCACATAATGTGGACTAGATGTTTAATTATGAAGAAGGGGCTAAATCTCCAATTAAACTATGATCAAGCATGTAATACAAAGACATAATCAATCAGTTCGAAAGGGGTAAAATGAACCCATATTATATGTGAGCATATTGCAATTAACCCTCCATGTAGGTATGATTTGTACAATAGTTTCTAAGTGCATTACATTGCAATTTAAGAAAAAAATCCATATTGAGTCTAATTTGAGGCTTTAATTGATAGATCATACAACAATCTAAGCAAGGGATTGCAATATCCAAGATTTTTGTAAGATAATGAAACATTTTTATAAATTAAGTTATATTAGGGGTCTTACCTTTTCTATATATGCAAGTTGTTGATGGTGGACTGCTAAAATAAATTTCAAAAGTTCTACAAGTTATGAAACTTGCACTGTAAAAATAAAACATAAGTTTTGCATTAGTTATTATATAAAATATCACCTTATAAAATCTACAACATCGGTTGTAGGGTAGGAAACATGCACGAGAGAGAAACAACACAATAATTTTAAATCTTGAACCTCCACTGGACTGATACATGCAATGATTTTCCAACTGACGTCAAATGTTCAGTTTCTTGCAGCACCCACCTAGGCGTCATTTGAGAACTATTTCTAGAGTCATTTCCAACAACCACAAAACACTACTTTTTAGTAGTGCTTCGTTATATGCAATCTCATTTTCTTATCATTGCCTCCAAGGCTTTTAGAAATTACAAGATGAAGTAGAGATAGAGGAGGAGACTAGCAACTATAGACTGCCTTCAAGTACTCACGTGGATACCATACAGGAGAATTCATGCAACAAACTCATTTTAAGACAAGAAACTCCATAGGAAAAGTAGAGAGAGAGACAACCACAAAAAACACAACATTTCTTTGTGGACATCACCCATAAAACTAAGCATTTTGTGAGTGGGACTTGGGGAAAGGATCAAGTTCAATAATGACAAATATCATCTATTTATTTGTGAGATCCACACCCTCAGATATGATACAAGGTGTTCCACCACCTTGTGGCACCTTGTGGGCCCATAGGATGAGGTGTTCTACCATCACCAAGGAACTGTGGATTTTGGGAAGCTTTATAGGTAGAATCTAGATGCTTCTCAAGGTGATACTAGCGCATCTTAATTTTACCTTAAATCTATTATGGTGGGATCAAATTTGAGAGAATATTAGATGGTTTAGATCTACTCCGTGTATTCTAAAAAATGTTAAAAAATTTCCACAACAAGATATATGTCTCCAATTATAATCCAATATTGTCGTGTTAGACGTATCCTAATCATATGATCATATAATTTTTTCCTATTGTGTTTCCTCTACTAAGAACTCAACCTTTGTTTCATGTTGTTGATGGCAGATGCAAGTTGTCCAAACTAAGTTTCTATTCCTTTGGTGTAATCAGTTTTATTATATAAGTGGTTGGTTATCTTATTCATGTATTTGGAGAAGGTGATCTCCAAGATATCACAGTGGCCATATGATGACTTCTTGTCTTCTCACTATTAATTGGGTTGATCTTATTTCCTTTACAAATAATCTAGATGGCTCCTCTATCCAGGTTGTAGGTATCATAGAAATGGTTATTATTGTGGTTCTTCCAAACATTTTTGACATTCTGTTACTTTGTATCCATAGGATTATTCCGCACTCACTTGCATGATGTACACTAATGCAAATCTCACATCTCGCCATCTAGTAGATTTTATCAACTAACACTCATGGGATTTATCTACATATTGAGATTGCCAATCTTATCATCTAATCCTGATTCACATTCATTTCATCAATGCTACTCCATGTTTTATTCTTATCATTGCTCCTTTTGCATTGATGGATTTCCATGGTTCAACTTCATAGCCTTTGTAACAGTGCTCCTTAGAAAAGAAATTATTGGTTTCTTTATTCACTAAGGTACTCATATCATCACTCATCATGTTGTATAATATACAAGTTGGTTCCATTCTTGTAGGTTGTGGTGAGGGAACTTCCTATATATCTATCTATAATTCTCCTAAGCCTTAGCCACAGGTTCTCCATTAGATTTCTTGAAGCTTGTGATTGGTTTAGAAACTCATCTATCTTTCTTGGAGAAAATATTTCTTCATAAATGTTGCAAGGAAATCATTCCCCGTGGTATGGAACCTTTTTCAAGGCCTTGAAACTACTATTTCACCCTTTCTTTGAGTCAAAATGGGAAAAGACAAAGCCATTGTCCAACATTGTTCATCCCATTAATCTTTATTATGTAACTAATATGCAGGAGGTTGGTGAAATGGAGATTGGGATCTTCAAATACAAGTATTATTTCTTTTTGTTGTACAATTTTGATCAAACTTGGGTCCAAGCAAAATTCACTAGTTGCCAATAGTCTAAAATCAGATGAACTTGAATCTTGTTGTGATTGTCTTAGCATAGATCATCAACGGCCTTTCCATTATTGTTGAACTTTTTGGAATTTAAGGTGATTGCACTTTTAGTAAAGGATCATTCTCCTCCTCGCACTATCCCCTAGCAAGAGAATACAATAATTGTATTAACTAAGATGTGAATCATGTCTATAATGCTTGATTTAGTTCCAACCATGCAGTTGTGTTTCACAGATGAAAAAAGAATTTTTAAAACAAAAATGAACACTATGAAATTAACAAAAATAAAACATAAAAGGAATTTCAAGGTTACTTATCCAACACAACTAAAAATCAAAATATGCTATATCAAAAATTGAATCCTCAACTATGGCGCCAAAATCCATGCATACAAAATGAAAATGTAAATAAACTAACTATAGAATCATAATGTCATCTATAATATTATAGATCATGAGTAGTATATCTTTAGGTCAAATCCACATGAGTCAATTGGATTTTAGAATTGATCTAAACTATATTTATTAGGCAATTAGGTAGAACAATGGGGTTGATAGTTGGAATGAAAATATGATTTTATTGAAGAAAATAAAAATGTCAAATTACAAAGAGGTTCAAGAGAAAATTGTATTCGAAGTACTGAAAATCACCTGACACACATTCCCATATATAATTATGAAAAAACATTCCAGTAACCCAAACCATGAAGATATATACTAGAATAGAATACCATATTTTTCATCCAAGATTAACCTCCATTTTAGTATATTTTAAAATTACAAAGTAAACATATTAGAAATTTGGTCATTCTCATGTTATGAATGAAATAGTTTTAGCTAACAAAATAGAAATTAACATACCGTTCATCTAATTCAATGAAATTGATATTGGGGAGATGTCTCCCAAGAAAATATGTTTACACCTTAAATGGAGCAGAACATCATCATCAACTAAGCCTCAATCCCAACAATGTTGGGGTCGGCTACATGGATCCTTCTTTACCATTTAGCTCTATCATGGGTCATATTCTAGTTGAGATGTAGATATTCAAAATCTCTCTTTATAAGCTCTTCCCATGTTAATTTAGGCCTTCCTCTTCTTCTATTAGTTGTGCTTGCCTCAATAGTATTGCTTCGTATAGGCACATTAGTCGGTATGCATTGTAGATGTCCATATCATCTGAGTCGGCCCTCACGCAACTTTTCCCCAATGCTCACCACCCCCACTTTATTCCTGATATAGTAATTTCTCAAGTGATCTTTTCTTATCTTCCCACACATCCATCTCAACATACGCATTTCAGCCACATTCATGTTGTTGACTCCTTGTTTCTTCACCGCCCAACATTCAGTCCCATAGAGCATGGCTGGCCGTATAGCAGTTTTATAAAACTTGCTTTTCAGTCTGAGAGGGATCTTTTGATCACATAATACTCCAGCTGCCTCCTCTATTTCAACCATCTTGCAGTGATCCTATGGCAAATGTCATTTTGGACACCGGCATATGTTTAAATGATAGAGCCCAAGTAACAAAATTTATCACATTTTGGTATATCTACTCCATCCAACTTGGCTCCACCATTCACACTGCGAGATTGGCTGAAATTGCAATGCATATACTCAGTTTTGCTCCTAATAAACATCAATCCATTTGATTCTAGTTCCTTTCTCCAAAGTGAAAAATATTACATAAACTATTCCTGAACCCACTATAATAGAACCTACTATTTAGCCCACATACATGAAGATAAAGACATCTTTTTGGTGGAGATTATGCTTCTCCCACAAATATTAAAGAACTATGATAAACATAAGAAGGAAGATGTTTTGAAATGCAAATACTTGTATATCTGAAAATTTTCTCCAACAAGTCATCCCTCCCTAAGAAGATCCACATGTTAAACTTGGACTTTTTCTCTTCCACCTTCCCTTCTCCTTTTGCCTCCTTATGTTTCTTCTTCAGTTGTTTTCTTATTCCAAGGAAGGGGAAGGTCTCTACAGAGATCCTAAAAGTTGAGATAAATGTCTTGGAACCAAATGAGAGGTGTCCCTTAAAATATCCTTGCATAGTATTCATATTTTCATACATAAATATTGAGACACCACCACCTGTGAGAAATGTTTTTATATCATACTTTCTTGACTTATTTGTGTGCTTTTCACCTAGTTTTACAATCTTTAGATTAATGACAAGTTATGTGCTTCTATTTTTATTCCATTCACCTAATTATTTTTATTCCTATACTATTATATTATCACATCTTCCCATTGGGGACACTTGAGATCCTATCCGGTGAAAGAAAAATTAACATGAATATAGTGAGGCATTTAGGATGAAATATATTGATTACACATCATGTGTATTAGTTACATAACATGTTCCTCACCATCAAGCTAAGAGAAGGAGTTGGAGAACTTAAATGCAATAGTTCCACATTTATAGTGTGTTGATAAAACACTGCCAACTTAGTAACCAAAAGTTATATGGGGTAATAACATGAGTAAATCATAGTCAGACACCTGCACATTTAAAGTTCAACAAATTACATGGTAAAAAGTTGAATTGTACACCATGTAAATGTCTACAGACAAAAAATTATAAATTCACTTAATTTTCATCATATAACATGGTTCAAATTCCTTACCGAGGCAAGTGGGATGAAAGACATGCACCCAAGGGGAGGAGGATGACTTGCACCATTTCAAAATGTAGAAAGGGAGGTAAGAGAAGATCTTCTTCACTTATCCATTCCTTCCTCCATGGATCAACATTATTCTACTCTATCTAGATCTCAAAAGGAGACATAAATATGTCTATCCAGTGTTCCCCAATGATGACTTGGTTTCCCTTTAAGTTTTACAATAATCTCTTCCTCTTTTACATCTAGGAAATTATTTTTTTTGCTCCTATGGCATATTTCATTGCTTAATTTAATTCCTCCATTCATGACTGTGTGATGAGCGAGTATTCACTTGTCTAGGCTTGTGAGTAGACCTTAAATTGTTTCTTATTGAGAAATCTAGCATGTTGAACTAAATGTTTATTCGAATTCTTATTTACTAGTTATTGTGTACTAGTAGTGTGTGTTAGTGACTGATCACTTTTAATGCAAGTAATATACTTCTCCATGTATGTCGAGAGGGTATGTGGGAAGTAAGCGGATTTCATTGTGATCAATAAATCTAGTCAACAAGAGTAGTTTGGTTTAGTGGCGGATACTAAGAGATTAAGAAGTTTCCTAAAGATGAGAGTTCTAGGTGTAGGCTAGACTAATCTGTGTATTAATGAGAGTGATGCACAAACTACTTTCTTCCTATAATAACAAGTTGCACTTGTTTACAATATAGTTGTTTAATATGACATGTATGTTTAGATGAAATACTTAGTCCACGATACTTCTCATGATATCTTAAAATTATTTAATCATAGTTTTAATTTTATTTGCAATTGATTAACTTTTTATTTCATACAACCAAAAATCATATTTTTAACCTACCTAGATTGTTGAAATAATAGAAACATAATCCCTAGAAAAGATAGGACCCTCCAGAAGTGTTATAACCATGCCTATGCTTAATTGGTAAATTAGGATTTACATGGATGATTACACATTTAATTAGATTAACATCACTTACATTGATTAATGATGGTATCCCAATTATGATTTTTTAAACCTAATGTAAACTCTTAGTGTACTTTGATATTGAATAATTAGGGTTTGAGAAGTATAAGCCCAAGTTACCTAAAGAAGGGTTTGAGAAGTATAAACCCAAGTCGACTAGAGTTAGGTTTTGATAGTATATGAATAGAGAATTTGATAAAAACAATTTAGTATATTATGTTTAGTATTTTCGGGAAACTTAGATTTACTTGAAATGTGGATATGATATGTATAACTCAAATATGTGTGTTAGTGCAAAATTTTAGAATATTTGTATGTTATTTGAGTGATGATTTTTTTTAAGGTTTTTTACACCTTAGGTGAGTGGGTACTTCCATTTAATAGTTGATTGCACTAAAATGAATTAAATCAGTTAAAACATCCAGTTCCTTCAATATGCAACAATAAACCCTAAATCTTCCTTTAGTTCTAGACTTTACAACATGATCTAGAAATGGATTATTTTCTAAATGTGATGAATTTTAGATGCTGAAATCATATTATAAATGGATACAAATTATGTAGAATATAGTTCCTAAAGTTATTGTAGAACTTAGAAGAATATATTGAAATATATGGTTCTCAGTTAAATATGAAATTGTTGTATAACTAAGTGAAGAACTTTTCCTATTAAATCTTTATATTTATTAACTAATTGTTTTACATGAATGCTTAGTACAAATATGTCAAATATTATCTAGGGATCTACTTGAAGTTATCACTTTTTTCTTGATATATCAGTAAAGAGGGTGAAATCCTAGATGAGTGGAATGTTGGAAGTTTGTGAATAGACATCATGAAATCCAATAGAAGTGATAATTTATAGCATTATATATTTATTTATTAAAGTTTATTATTGATGCATGATATTTTAGTGAATGGCATGGAAACCCTAGTTCAGTTCCATACTAGGGTTCCATATACATGTTTGATTGTATGTAAATTGTTAGAAGTAGTCCTTTTACTAGTTAAAGTTTATGATACAATAAATCCTTATGTGAGTCATGCTATATGTGAATGAGGAAAATGAAACCCTTAGTATAGGGAATTTGATCAATAAAGTATTTTCATTTTAGCATTTCTCAGTATGATATTGAAATTAAAGAGTGAATTAGACATTAGATGCACTAAACACTATAGAATCCTTTGTGGAGGCATGCTCTGTGAGGAGTAAATGTGCTTACCCACTAGAGGTAGCCCATATCAAGGTAAGATGGAATGTACTGATAGGGTGTGGAGGTGTAGGCTAATGTGGTAGAGTCCTTATGATTGTGAGATATTCAACATCAATAAGGGGGTTGGTGGTACTTGTTTTGTGGACCAATGGTCATCTTTGATAGGACCACTGATGCTGAATAATCTAGAGTGCATTGACTCTCTGACTGAGTACACAAATTTATAGGAGGTTTCCAGATATCTGGCCACTCCCATTAGACACTAAGAGTCAAACGTGTCAAGGCCCACTACAGATGGGGTCATTTGATATTATAGACTTAGGATCTCACAAATTCTTCTAAGTCTATAGTGAGATCATAGCATTCTATGATGCTTTCACATGTGATGGCACACTTCATGTGGGTTCAGGCAAAATGATATGAATAAGAAATTAATCAAGTGTGTGTAGTTATTTATTTATTCTCTATAGTTATCTGTAGCAACCTGCTATTTATATGTTTTTGAATGATGAGTTCCCTCGAGATTAATCAATCATGTTTAGTTAGTGATTTACTCCTTGTAGTTATCTAGAGAAATCCTGCCAATTATATGTTTGTTAATGATTACTTCCTTTATAGCTTGTTACTATTCTACTTTAAATTTAGTTTCTCAATAATATATCTTTTGACTATCTAAATTCTTTAAATTGTTTCTTTGAAGTACTCATTCACTGAGTGAGTAGGATCACCCATGTATTCCAAATTTTTAGGGAAACCATGTGAATTGAAGAATGTCAATGGAATAATAGATCTTCCATAAGAGCTACATATTAGAATAGTAAAGTTCAATCGGTCCTTGTCACTCTAGGTTCTTGTGAAGAAATAAGAGAGTTTTAAATGATGATGTATAACTTTGTTTCCTTATTAATAAAGTATGTATGCAATTATCAAGTCGTATGTACATGGAAGCTTGAGAAATAGAATGAATGTTTAGATGTGTATCTTTATTTTTGAAATCTAGTTAGAGGAATCATGATTTAAATTCCCTCATAAAATTTGTTTATGTGATTGGAAGTGATTAAACAAAGATCCTAAAATCATAAAAAAGTTAAGAGTGATCTTTGTATTATGTTTATTCCTCAATTTATGCCCAAATCTCATGATTAGTGGATACTATAAGATGTGGGTGTAACAACTTGAAATCAGATCTTAGGTTGAGTTGTCAGGGACCATTAAGATAGTAAGTCAAAGTTATAAGTGTGGTAGTTAGGAGTTGATGTGGATATAGCACTGGGAAGTTTGAGTACTTGGATACCTTGGCCTCATAACTAAATACTTAGGTTGACTAGTATCAAGCTACTATATCTGTTCTTTTTTGGGTACCCTGGAAATGTATGCAAATTGGAGGATGGACTAGAGAGAAACCCTAGTAGTATTAAGATTAGACGACAAGAAAGGAACAAGGATTAAGAGCATAAGGATAGAATGTGATAAAACTTTTATTTTATAAGTTTCTTTGATATGAGATGTATAGAGATGCTCTATATATATGTCTGTATGTATATATCAATCTAGGTATTTAGTTTTTACTATATATATATATATATATATATATATATATATATATATAGAGAGAGAGAGAGAGAGAGAGAGAGTCAGGCTAGAATACACTCGAGTGTATTCGGAGCAGAATACACTCAAGTAGTTTTTCATGATGTAATATTTTTTTCTAAAATCCAATCCATTGATCTTCTTAAACATCTTGTGAATATCTCATATGTAAAATTTGAGCACATTTGGACATTTCTAGGTCATGTTGTAAAGACCGCAAAAATTATGCATTTCAAATTTGTTTTGCACATTGATTTTGTTGCCCTTGGAAGAGTGACTTACACTCATCCAAATGGGCTCAAAATTTATATGTAATCTAGTTATAGTATGACGGTGAAGATCAATGGTTTACATTTTGCAAAAAATAGTCTTGATATGCAAACACACTTGAGTGTATTTGTGCGATCTGTACACTCGAGTGTATTCTAGCATGACTCTCTCTCTCTCTCTCTCTATATATATATATATATATATATATATACGATTCCTTAAGATTGTTTTACACTATGAAGTTACTTCCATTATTGTATACATTCATTGCATCAAGCAGACCATAAATGATCTGTAAATGAGTTATCCATAAGTGGATATTCTTTAGCATGATTGAGATAAATAGGACATAGTTAATCCTAAGTAGCTCTTTTATTTAGGACTGTAGGTTCAGCTTGGTCCATCTAGAAGGATGTCTTAGTGGTATATAATGATTCCTATTAATAATCTATAAGAGTAAACTATGGAGAGGTGAACCTAGAATTTAATGAGAATGTGCATACACTAAGATATTGATATATAAAGGAAATACTAGAATAAGTAAGAATATGTTGGAACTAATAACTAAGTTCAAGGATTAAGTACCAGACAAGAAACCCTATTTTGAGGATAAAAGAAGAAGAAATATAGATTGAAGACACAATATTAGTATATAGCATACAAAATGAAGAAGAAAGAATGGATAAAGAGAATTGAATCATATTATTAACTGGGGCATTTTATTCAATTTGAAACAAAGGAAAGTAAAGAAGAAAGGGGTTAAAGAATATTGAAGGCACATAAGATATGGATCAATTGTGAAAGCCTCATGACAATGAGGTATGTTAAACAAAGAGACATAATCGAAAGAAATCAAAAGAAAATGATATAAGGTTGGGATTAAGATTAATGATTAGTGTTATGTGAAGTATTTAAATATGAAATATGAGAAAGATAAGAGAAAACTACATAGAAAGCCGAGATAGATGCCGGCGAGTAGTAGATCAGGTGGTCGTAGCACATGACCCCTCATGAAGGGTCTCGGGTTCGAATCCCCCTGGTGGTGCTATTGGGGATTGTTTCTCCCATAGCGCAGCTGGCCTCTGCGCGACTTAATGGGCTACACTCCTTACGGGATGGAGTTGAGATCCCCAGGTTGGTCTCGGCGCAAGCCTTACGAGTCTCCTGGGTTACCAAAAAAAAGAAGGCTGAGATAGACATCATCAATTATGAGGAATGGATCATATAATTGAGTAAAATGCATTTTGTACTTTGAAATGGAAAAATATGAGAAAAGAGTTCAGTATACAACAAGTACACAAAAGTGAAGAATTTTTAGAAAAAGTTAAGGTGAAGAGAATTAGATGAACATGTAGATTATAACACTAGGATAAGAAACTCAGATGAAACAAAGAGAAATGTTGGAAATGATGAGTTTGATTAAGGAAAGAGGGTTACATGATATAATAGAGAGCATGGAATGTGTCATTATATTATGAATTCTAATGCATTTATCATTACTACCTTTTGATTCAAAGTCTCTATAGAGAAACAACCTATTTTACATCAAATATACTCAATAACTTCCTATTGATGAAACAATACGAGTTTTCAAAATTAGAAAAAAGTGCATTCCTATTCAAAATAGAAAATCTTGATTGAAAGAGGAACTATATTTGAACCCTGCATGAGTCGTTTGATTTGAAACAAAGAACATGTTTTGTATTAAGAATGAGATGAAACTACTAGGTAACATATTGATTTAGAATTTCAACTTCGGACTAGAAAAAGGGTAATAAGAAATATATGTGGCTTGGATTACATAATCATACACATGAACGAGTAACATGATAATAAGAGAAGTAAAAGTTAACGATGATAAATGGAAGAGTAGCATACATGGAGAGGATGATAAATGGATATTAAACAAAGGTCTTTGAAACACAAAGAAGAAGTATAGGTAGAAAAAAGAGAGGGAGAAGGAAATTATGATATGTGAGAAATTGCTAACTAATCAAGTTTCCTTAGTGATAACTAATCAAGCCTAGATCTCATAAATGTGTTAAGTGAATACTTGAAAAAAAGACAATTCTAAATCTCAAAATCATCTTCTCTTTTGTATCTTCTTTAGTAAGTGTAACATGGGGATGAAATGACTAGATAATTAATTTTAAATGGTACATAATCACCATGATGGTCACATCTATTGAATGTAATAATGATACATACTCTAATGAATAAATATTAGCAGGATGAATACAGAAATTAACCTAACAGAAACATCAAATAAGAGAAAAGAAATTCAAGTGATAAAGATAAGGAAGATTTTAGTAAAACTTCAAAAGAGATAAAGTTTGAATTCGGATTAAGGGAGTAAAATCATGTCACGAGAAGATCATGTTATTAAGGATCACATGTTGGAATATTTAGGGTTATAATAGTTCAAAGGATGACACTAGTGATATAACCTTGAATGCTGACAATTATATAAAACAAGATCCTAAGATTAGCAATATGAGAAGTAAATTAGCATTGATAGTGATCCATGGTTTAAAGGTAGCAAATGACAAAGATAGATAAACAACATGGAAATGACTAAGACCATACATAAGAAATAGATTTGAAATGTAAGAAGTGTGAGTTGAAAAAGGTGAAGTGCAACATGAGCCAAGTGTGATATAAAATGAATTCTTGTAGTAATACCAAGAATGATGAATAATACATTCTTACCTCAAATAGTTTAATGTTAGATATTATTATTCTATATGATTTAAATGAGAAGGATAAGAACAAGAAGTAAGAAATAATGACTAAGAAATAAAGTAGAGAAAATAAATGGCTTTCGGTAATACATGACTTTTTTGGAAGTATAATTTGTTTAAAGTACATCAAGGGGGGTAAACTTGTTTTACAAACGAATTTACTTGTACATGTACAAGCAACATATTAAATTGAAAAGGATGTTATGGATTTAGTCATTCATATTAGTAATCCAGTTCAGTATTGTACAATTGTAGTTAATTATATTTTTGCATCTTCTGAGTGCTTTTCTATTGGAGTAGCACAATGGTAAACTTCAAAACATCTAGGTGAACTCTCTTTAGTAGCTTAGATGTGATATAAAACAATGGTATACTTCAAACCACATTAATTGAGATAGTTGATCAGATACCGGTATTAAGGTAACACCTCAAGAGAGTATGACATGCTTGAAATGGTTGATTTCTCTTTCTCTTTCCTAGTAATTGATTATGACATAGAAATGATTTTCTATCATTGAGAGGCCTTGTTTCAAAAATTTTGTGATTAAAAGAGAAATAAAGGACTCAACACTGAGATCCGTTTTCATAAACAAATAAGAGTAAGTGAGATATATGATTTCAAAAGTTTAAAATAAACCCTGAATGTACTTTTTCTATGTATTTATGTTTTGAGGATGACATTTCTTTAAGAAGGAGAGATTTTTATAACCACTCTTGAGTTTAATTGGAAAATTAGGGTTTACTTGTATGATTACATGTTTAATTAGATTGATCACCTCTTAATCCTGATTAATGTAGTAAAACAATTATGGTGCTTTAAACCTAATTGCCAATTAATAGGTTGCAGTAAGAATTTGATGTTCTCTTACACACTCATATTTTCTTTATTTAGATGCTCTTAAATAGGAGCATCTTTTATTTTCTTTTTTAATTTTTCATTTTTCCCTTTGCCCTTGGTGTGTATAGGGTGTATGGTGATGAGAGTGAAGCGGGGAGATATAAATGTGGCCACCCCAAACTTTTGGAGGTGGCCACGGATGATTGTGTGCACTTTGGCATCCTTTCATGAGGCAGAGAGGTAAGAAGATGGTAGAATAAAAGGGAGTCAAAGAGGGGTTACTAATATGAACTTCATAATGAGATCTTCTTCATGAAAGTTACTCTAATAATTTCATCAAGCAATGATATACCACATGAATGAACAATATTAAAACCACATTTCTATCATGAGATTCTACAAAACTCCAAGCATTAATTTACAACTTGCTTGAATCATAATTCAACCAAATAGTTCACAAGCATAAGAGAGGTGGTTCACATGTAAAAAGTCAAGATTGAGGCCATCTAGAAATAAACCATGATAATTCATTTGCATTTGTTTAAGGTCATCATTTTTTATCCAACAAGTAGAGATGGGGTCAAAACACACTTCTAGGCAAGAAACTCCAAATTTGGGAAGAATTGGCCAAAGCGGTACTAAATCACCTCCAGTCACATATAAGCCTTTATTATGGAAACTAAAGCAGGAAACAAGAAAATCCTAGTTAAAACATGTAAAAATTACCAAAAATCTACATGGTATGCAATGAATGGCAAAAAGAGCAATTTGTTTTTAAAATTACGCAAAAATTGGCAGAAAGTAAACTACATGACATGCAAGCATGAAAAGTAGGTAAAATCTAATTTAGATAGCTAGAGTAAGAAAACAAAACTAAATGGTAGGTGAAATGAAAAAGGATGAAAAGAGAAAAAGGGCATACCGCCTTACCACCCCAAACTTTTGAATCATGTTGTCCTCAGCATGACACTAAAGGTTAGGAGTGATAGGGTAGATGATCATTGTGGCGGAGGATGCTAGTAGTAGGTGCCCTACTAGTCTGACTGTGGATGTGGGTATGAATCCTGGTATGTAGACAGTGCACCCCACCAATCTTCCCCCCACCGGGGGTTCCTTTTTGCCTAGGCATGCTAAAATAGATACATGTGGTTGGTCTAATAGTGCATCTACTGATGATCCAACCACATTGCATCCTGTGTGCACGAATATCCTTCTTGTTCCCTCAGTATCCTATCCTATGTGCTTTGAATGCCCTTTAACTACGCATGTATAGTTGACATGTTGTATGCATTCACTGAAGGCTATTATGACTGCTTTGATGCCTCCACCTCACGTTACCTCACCCTACATGTCTCTCTCTCCTCAACTATCCTCCTCCTCTAGATGCCTACCTGTGACTCTCCAAGTCCTTCAAGCAGATCTCTGGGTTGTTGCTTCCATGTGTCTCTAGGATGCTCCTCTTCCCACCTCCTCAATATATCCAAAAAATCTAGAGATGGACCACATCCCTCTAGGAGAGGTGTGGCATGGTAGGGGAGCTCAAGTGAAACTCCTACATAAGGAGGATTGACTTGGTCAAAAATTATCTGATCAATCACTGAAATCATGGATGAGCGAGTCAAGTAGTGTAGGTCCATGAGTTTCCCTCCTTCTGCCTTGGTGTAGCCAGATACATCATGCTCCAGGGCCAGAGCAATTGAAGTCAGAATGCCTCCCACAATAAAAGGACTCTTTCTCTTGGATGGGATTGTATTCATGTGATCAATGATGAGTGACCCTAGATTTACATACTTTCCATGCACCATACATCCAAAAATAAAGAGGTCTTTCTTGGTACAACTATCTTGATTCTCATACCGGGAAAAGATGGTGTTCGCCAAGACCTTCTAAATGTATCTCAAGATAGGATTGTGAATTAGAATTGTCTTTGATTTTCCCACCACAAAGGTGCTTTGTCCCATAAGTCTTTTCCATATGGATGCATAGTTCACATTGGTTTCTCTATATGTGCTTTCTTGATCAAGTAATTTTTCTGCCTCAGGGGTTGGAGTGAAAATGATATTTAGAAAGGATGCATTGACAAGGTAAGTGTCATTCCCAAAAGTGACACTAATGGTGTTCTATGAGACCTTCTCTAGGGTTGCAATAAACTATTGTGTAAGGTCCACATAGGTCTCCTGGACTATGGTTAGCACCTCAAATAACCCAAGGGGTTCCAAATAGCATTGTTTCATGATGTGCTTCTTCACCTTCTTGCTCTTACCCTCATGTGTTGCCTCATGATGTGCTTCACGTGCATATTCTTTTTGTGCATCCAACATTGTTTCATCATCATCAACTATTAGTAGCCACTATCGTGCTCTCGTATGTGGCTACAGTGCCAAAGATGTTGAAGGTTGTGCCTTTAAAACTGACGGCTGAGCTGAGGAAACTAAAGGTTGGGCTATTATCCCTCCTACTCTATGCAATCTCATGGATTCCTCCATCATAGGTTCCATGGTTGCCTCTACATGTGGTGATTCTCCTTGTGAACCGGAGGCTGCCAATGGGGGTGGAAGAGCTAGAGGTGCTGACGGAGCTAAAGATGACATATTCTTGGACCAATGTCCATAGGAAATGACCTCCTTGGTCCTAGCCACAAATTTCTTAGACATTTGCTTCATCTTTCACTGAAATTGGTGGAGAAACATGGGGTTTTAGGGATTTGCGCAATCCCACGTATGTGGGGCGGAATAGAGAGAAAGTGGAGAAATTGGGTGGAAATGATGGATGGATGTAGGAAAAATGGTAGGGAGATGATTTGGAATGAATTAGGGGTGATTTGTGGATGAATCAGAGGTGGAATGGAGCTGGCATAGTCCTGCACAACTACTCTTTCATGAGGAATGGCCATTCTGTCACACAAGGGTCGAATGAACCTGTGAAGAATGAAATTGGAAACTGTTGACTTAAGTACTGGATCGGGCTGCAACACGACCGTGGTGGGTCAACTCCTGCACGGTTGTGTTGCTCCATTGGACCGTTCTGACTAGGTGGATACACGGATGTGCTGCCTTGCATGTACGGCTGTGTTGGGTCTATTCTTCAATTCTTCAATTTTATATATATATATATATATATACATACATACTTGATTTCTCTGTTGATTTGAGTGTACCACCACGACCGTTCCATGGCACCATGGCCAGGTTGAGTACTGTGGCAGTTCATTTCAACTTGAATCTCATCAAAAGATCAATTCTTTGGTCCAAAATGATTTTTCATGAATTTTTTGTCTAAATTTCATCTAATTTTCCTCATTTTAACCTATTTTAACCTACACATGTTAAAGCTAAACAAAAATATTAAAAACAAGTGTGTATGTTTTCTTGGAAATGTGTGAAAATAACCACATTTATCAAAAATGGAAGGTTGGCAAAAAATTTCCAAACCTATGTGGGTTGTCTCCCACAAGTGTTGAGTTTCATGCCTTCAGTTGGGTTTCTTAGAGATTCTTCAATTGTTCAACCATTTGGAATTCTCATGTGTCCATTATTGCAATAAATGCATATCTCATTTGCACTCCACCTATGCTCCTCATCCCTTTAATCACCGAAATTGTCATCAACTCTTTCATGTAGATCTCCTCCTCTCAAATGACCAATCAGACTCTTGAAGTGACCATGTCCAATATTCTCATCTTGAATCGCCAGGTTGAGGACTTGTACATGTTGATCTTTATCTTCATATCCATGAAAGAGACTATCATTATGCCGCTATACTCAATCGGAATTTGAATAGATGAAACTCCACAAGTAGACAACACATGGTGGGATCTCTTTCAAAATTTGTAAAGATCTAAACCTACACACCTACTTCTAATAAAAACACTACACCTACAAGAGCTGGGGGTGGTGTTATAGTATAGGAAGGCGGAAAGTATAGGGTCAATGCACAGGGAGAAAAGGGGGAAATGGAGCTAGGTTAGTTTTAGGGCGAGGTTCCTATTGTGGAGTCTAGGGTTGAAGGGTTTAAATTTTGATTTGTTGATTACACTAATGATGAACAAGTAAGAAATTAAAGGAGAACAAATAAGATTAAAACTAAGCTAACACTAGACAATTAATTCTACTGAGCAAGAAAAGACAAGGCAAGCAAGAAAGAGAGTGATCTATGCTAAGGTAGGAAAGAAGAAGGCCTATACTACACTAAGCTAGAAAGCTAGGCAACAGAGCAAGTAAAGGCCTAAACTAGAAAGAGGCTAACTAAGCAAGTAAAGAGTTAACTAAGCTAACTCTAGCTAAGTAAGAAGACAATTAGGGTTTTAAATCAATAGAAGGGGTGTGTGGGATGTTTAGGGGATGGATGCACTTATCAATTAGGTTAGGGGGTGACATGTGAACATTATGATTTTGTTTATATTATCAAACCAAACAACAAGCTAAAGTCTAATGAATTATCCTAAACTACTAACTTGCCATGGATATGCTAGGTTGTGTCTAGGGGAACTAGTCCCTAACACCCCTACTACCCTTATAAGGATCAATTGGGTTAGGGTTTAGGTTCAATTCAATTAGAATCTAAACAAGCCTAGTTTTCTAGGTTAGATGGTCTTAGGATGATTAGGGGCTCAAGTTAGTAATGGGAGTGGAAGTGAGGTTTTAGGCCTCCCATCACCCACATTCTTGCCTTGAGAAAGCTCCATGCTAAGCACATTAAATTCATCTAATCTAGATACTTAGATCTCTCAACTAGGGTTAGGAGAATTGATTAGCATGTAGGAAGATGGGTGGCTAGCTAGGGATCCATGAATTGAACCTAGGAGAAAATCCCAAAACACATATGAGAAATTTCCCTAAATTCCTAGGTGATTTCAAGCACAAACCAACAAGAAATTCATGAATAGTGAGATAGAAGTAGAACATAATCATTAGCAAACGAAATTACAATGTGTACATATCATTTTCCCCCAACATGGTATCAAAGTAACATTTTGAGCTCCAAACAGCCCACCTAAGGGGCCTAGCTACTCATGGAAATGGAAAATACAAAAAGAAAGGGAAAGACGTAGAAGAATCCATGGAGCTTGATGTAGATGGACCAATCCTCCTCTTCATCTACTATAAGATGTCTTCCTCCCTCCTCCAAGGTGCAAGGGCATGGGATGGTGGTGGAATAGGGTCAAAACACTAGGAAACTAGGGTTTTGGTGGTGGAAATGGTGAAATGGAGGTGAAAATGAAGTGGAATGGATGGAATGCAAAATTGGAGTGCTAGGAGTGAGCTAGGGGTGGCCAACCTCATTCTCCAGCCACCACCTAGGTATAT
The DNA here is from genome assembly GCA_963693085.1 of Alisma plantago-aquatica. Lineage (NCBI taxonomy): Eukaryota > Viridiplantae > Streptophyta > Magnoliopsida > Alismatales > Alismataceae > Alisma > Alisma plantago-aquatica. The sequence continues at coordinate 466,146,224 of OY856415.1, forward strand.
ATAGGAGTGGGGGATGCAATAGGTCAAGTAGGGGTAAAGTGGGAAATGCAGTGCAAAAGTAGCTAGATTTTTGTGAGTAGCATGATCGTGGTGGTCATTATGGTCATGGTGGAGTGGGTTGAGAATGATCATAGTGAAGTGGAATGACCGTGGTGAGAAATGGGGGAAAAATCACAGTAACTTGGTCCAAGTTTGTACATGAAGTAGAACGGTCGTGGTGGTTACCACGACCGTGGTAGGAAAATGGTAGCTTGGCTGTGGTCGTCGCCACGGCCGTGGTGGTTCAGATGTGTCAGCATGTTCTCTACTACATGGTTGTTCTAGCTCAAATGCAACACGACCGTGCAAGGTGGCACTGCCGTTCTAGGATCATCCACTATGACCATTTTGAGTGGTACATCTGGGGTGATTCTTGCATTGCTTGACGTTGAACTCTTTTGATTTTGGAAGAGCCAGCACGACCATTCTAATGTACCACAGCCGTTGTGGTCTCTGTTGTAGCACTTTGACTTGATTTCTTGGATTTTCTTGAACATCATTGCTTCAATAGAGCTTTGGCCACTAGGGGTAGATTGAGGGAGCCTCAGACTTTACTGTAGGCCTCTCCAAGGATAGAGAAACCCTAGGATCACTCCTTCTCTTTGTATTCCATCCAAGTTTGGTCTAAATGCCTAAAAAATATGAAAATAATGTCCATAAATTCATTTTACACAAATATGCATAATAGGGCAAATAACATGTAATCTAAATTGAAATGCAATATGACATAAGATGAAGCCCTAAAATAGGGTTGCATCAATATACATCAAGTTGAAATCTTATTTAGATATGGAACCCTGAAGGAGAAATTTGGTTAATTGTTAGTGGTGGTACCATAAAAAATATGGAATGTGAAGCCCAATAATTTGGATGAGGGCAATATAGTCATGACATAACTCTCCATCCTCTGAGGAAGTGAGTTAAACCTTTACCACACACTTCTCGATAGTGAGAAGTTGGACCCTCATCATATCCTCTTTGAGTAGTTAGGCCTTATGCCATTACTCATGTGAGTTGACGGGATATCAAATCAAATATGTATCTCAAAAGTTAATGATGAGTGACTAAAATGTTGAGTAAGATAGAGAAGGATGAGATATATGCTGCTACGATATAGTTTGTTACAAAAATACTTGAATGTGTGAATATAAGAAACCTTATTGGACGTATGATATGAATGTCTTGGACTTTGTTTATATTCTATTTATATATAAAATTATATATATTGCCAAGTAATACATATACATGCTTATTCATTCATGTAACCAATAAATAATAAACATCTCATTTTCATGCTTATCAACTGAGTGGGAAGTACTAAGGAGGAAACACCTCAAAAAATATGTTGTAAATATAAGTATCAATTTTGCACAATGGATTTGTAGTTCATGGTTGAGGCTCAGTTGTTAGTTAGAGTCCGTGTAGACTCTAGCTTGGAGTTGAACTAATTACAATGTTTAGTCTTTGTCAAATTGTTATCTTTGTAGATTTTTCATAACTTGTAATGACTGGTTATTGTGATACAATAAATTAAAATGATGTTATGTAATCTTTGAATTACGTCAGTAGCAATGTTTTCATTATTTGAATATGTTTGATATGTTAAATCATGAGTAATTAAATAATTAATTGATTACTAAATTTAAATGGGTTAATGAAATTGGGATAAATACATATACTTTAATAAGCATGGTAATCTAAATTATGAAGTATATTTACTTTGGCATTGGATCAATTTATCACACAAGGTTTAATATTATTGTTTGTGTACTTTTATTGCCATTATTAGAGTTTATCCATCTTCTTTCAACAATAGCGGTTTAGTATCCCTTAGCCTCACTATTTGGGTTGTTTTGGATAATTTTAGTGATAGATGCTACCCAAAGGGTTCCTCCTAGTTTAATTGCTCATGTCTTTATAGGCTTTCACCTAGACCCAACATGACCCCTAACTCAAGATAGCATTGTAGGAAGTAACCAATTTCAATGTGAATATGGTTTAGTAAGATGATGAAAAATAAGAGTAGAAACCACCCAAGTCAACTATGAAAAATTATTTTCATATGTGTGGTACTTGGCTATTTTGAATCTAAATGGTTCATCAGATACATAAGAGACATGTTATTTTGTTGTTTTCTATATAAGTGGTGAAATGGTACATTTCTAAAGCGCATTAAATATCATGAAACCACATTAGTACTTAAATAATATACGTAATATCCTTACAATATTCTTGCTTCATACACAATTTGATCTAAGATAAGGCAAAACAATGTCTATACATATCTTTAGGTACATTTATTGACCAATTCCAAAACCCAATCAATGTCATTTATCTTCTTTTCTCCTTAAGTACTTCGGTTCTTTGTTAACTATCCAAGATATTACATTCTTCTCCTAGTTCACTCTTTATCTTGTCCACTCTTGTCTTTGTTAGATACATATAGGAAAAAGAGATCAAATCATTTTTTTTGGTCAGTCAAAAAGTGTGTTACTATATTGCCAAAAACTTTGGGCACAAAGTACCCCATTACAGCAAGAACAAAAGAACCTTGATACCAACAAGCTAGTAATCAAGGCCAAGGGAACAAAAAACCTGAAACTGTACATAAGGCTTAGATCCTAAAACAACTCGACCTGTGACATGAAGCCTTAAGAAAAACCAAGCACTCAAGAGCATGAAACCACCCACAAATTATGAGTACAAAAACTCTGCAGACAGACCACATCCCAACAGACCCAGGAATAAAGGCTCACAACACCAACACACAGAAACAAACCTTCGAATAACCTGAACTCAGACTAGGTCCAAGTCATCATCAGCTAGAAACGCGAAAACATCCAGCTAAGTAGCCAAATGCCAAATAGCTACCCAAGATCGTTGGTTAGCTCCAGCATGATGCACAAAATGATGTTGTTTGCACAACATCACCACCTCAGCACCCGAAGGGTGAACCTCCAGCTGCAGCAGCAGCCATCACCCTGCCAAACCAACCATCGTGAAGAAAACCAAGGACACGAGACAACCAAAGGCAAAACACCTGCCCTCCAGACCTCCCTCACACATAACATTACAACCAATTGCTAAAATTAGTGAGAAGAAGGAAGAAGTAGATATTTCACCATTGGAAGTGAATCTAATCATCTTAACGAGGTAGCTAGATAGCATATGGATTTGGTCAAACACCTTGTAGGTGCTCTTACAAGCATCAGCAGAGGATCCCTACTGTCAGAAGAAGACCATTTGCCTTCACAGATGAGTTGTATTTCAAAAACAAGAAAGACAGGGGACACTGCCACCCATGGACATATAGCAGCCAACCACACCCAATCTGACCAACTAGCATTAACCCAATCTCTGAAGATGTGGCGGAGAGGGAATAGATCCAGCTTTTGTCGTTAGGGTTGTAGAAGCGACCTGTAATTCTGTGCCAAAACACTGGACATCACCAATTGAGCCTTTGCCCATAGGGAAAACCATCAAACACATTGTGGTCATCCTGTGAACAAGCAACAACTGTGTTGGCTAAGAGAACCGGCTATGAACAAAGCCAAAATAGTAGGAGACAGGGTAACTACTTCTCGACAACAACACCCGGGCACGCCACCCTTCCGCATATGGACGCCGAGAAGTAGCAGGGACCAGCCACCACATGGCATCTCGCCACCCTTCCAAGGCATCGCACCTCCTCATCCACCCACTATCCAGCAATGAACCACCCAGCGAGATGACGGAGGAGGTGCCCTATACTCTTGTCAGAGAACCCAGGACTTTATAGGACACCAAGGAGGAAGCGATGTTGATTGGACAGGGCAAAGCAGACACAGTCAAATCTGCCACTGTTGCACATCCGGTACGGGATAAGAAGGGTGAGGTCAGAAAGGGAGTCAACAGACTCCCTAACTACACCTGCGACAACGGAGAAGCCAAGAACGAGACCAGACCAGCAGGATATGGCACTACTCCATCCATCCCTCTTAATGGAAAGGAGTCGACAAGGTCAATGCAGCCAAAATCACCCGGGTCCAGACCAGCGCGACACATCATGTTTCCCCTTGATCTGTGCCAGATGGGCCCCAAGCAACCAAATCTAGAACCCTGCTTTGAGGAACCCTTTCTCCAGAGCTCGCTACTGCTCTCAGTCAATGAACGCCGAGGACGATGAAGGCCAGGGGGAGGAAGGCACAGAAGAGCGCTCCCTCCCCCCAGCGGTGGCTGCCAAAAAAAAAGAGATCAAATCATACAATTGAGAAAGAACTAAGGAGAATCATTAGAACATAAATTTTATGGTGTTTCCCAACCAATATCAAAATCTAATCATGTTATAGGAGGGGAGTGTGTACTCCTCATATCTACATTGAATTATATATAAGATATATTGTACTGATAGACACTTTATGACTATTGAAACCTAATCTAAATTATATTTAAATCAAAGAATTGGATTTGTGGATGTTTTTATTATTTTTATTGTTTGAAATACAAGACAAGAGAACTTAAAGGATAATGATTGCATATAAGTCTGAGTAACTTTTATTATTCTAATGGATCAAATTCCTAAACTCATATATAGATATTTAGCATTGTTTCAAAGTAGAATTATACAAGGTAGAGTTGTTCTTATTGAATGAAATCTTTAGAAAAGAGAATTTATCTTTTGAAACTATCCTTCATATCACTAGTTATTATAAAATAAATCAAATTAGTATGATCCCATAAGTTTCCATATTTTCATTAAACATGTAAGTTTTTCTTGTTTAAAAATTATTTTGGAGTGAGAAGACATTTATTAAAAATTTCAATCAAGGGTTTCAATTCCATATCTTCTTTCCAAAAATGATTTGAGATTATACCATAGACATATCTAACAAATAGTTAAATGGTAAAGAATTTATAATAATTTCATTGAGGACACAAATAACTGAGTAACATATAATTCAACCATATACTAGGGAAGATAAATAATACTAATTGAGTAACATATAATTGTAGTAATTACTCCATAACATGTCAACTCCATTTAGTAGAAATTATCGAAGGGATCAAATTAGAATCCATAAATTGTGTCCTTAATTTTTGTAGGTGTTGCAAATTTATTATAAAGTCAAAACCTTAATTAGTAATCAAATAATATTAGGAAGTCAAGTTATGAAAACCTTTTCGACATGACATAGTGGTGTAGACATACCATGATAACTCTCTCTATTAGGTTAGAGGTGGTTGTTTATATCATAAGGCACCTATCTAAGTATTGAGGAAATAATGATTCAAGCCAGGGGTTTTAGAGTATATTTAGGAAATATTTAGCAAACTAGGACAGTAGCTTAATAGTATGACAATGTCTAATCTTAGTAAGTAATCCTAGGGTTTCTGGAACCCTAATCACAAATTATTTTTTTCTTTACATTTTCCATTTGAGCCTTATTTTAGGATTATTTACCCTTTATATGTTTATTAAATAGTTAGATTTTTTTAAGAAATCTAAATTTAATCTTTGCATAACACAAGAACTACATGAAGTTCTACTAATGATTTAATTGAATTCACATGTATGAGTATCCTTATAAGCTTACGATTATTTGTTCTTAATGGTTTTCCTGCATTATTTATTCAGACTTAGATTATTTAATTTCTTGATATCGTTAGATATGTTATGCATTGACTAACATTCCTAAATTCTTTATCCATTTCCTACTAACTAACATTATATGTTTATTGTTGATTGAGCGATGACTCACTCACTAAGCTGATCTTTTGTATTTGTAATTTAGTGATATTTTATTATCATGATAATAATAAGAAATAGTATATATATTACTATTATTTGTAATGTATTTTAGCTAAGGTGGTGTAATAGAAGAAATTGTATAAACTAGACTGTTAGCTAGTTGATATATACGTTACTTGATACCTAAGAGTGAGAGTGAGAATATTATGTAGCCATGTTGTACATTTATTTCTATCTAGTGGTTTGGTATTCTAATAGTTAATTTGTGTGTCGCTACTTGAGACCTAAGAGTGAGAGTGAGAAAATCTTGTAGCCATGTTGTAAATTTATTTCTATCAGTGGTTTACTATTCTAATAGTTATTTTTTTTACAATTTTTTTAATCTATCTTTAATAGATTTCTTTGAATGTTCTAACTTATCAAATGTGCTCACTTATATAACTTGAATATTGAAAGTAAAACAGAATTATTGTGTTAATGCTTAATGATAAGTAATCTAGTTTAGTGAGTCCCTCAAGGTATCTTTATCTTGAGTTTTGGGACTAGTTATGTATGTTAGTCTAAAGGTATTCCTTTAAAGTTGTATAGTGAGTTGTTTAAGCTTTAAATACTATCTTTCACTTCAGTGACACATGCATATGGGTTTATATGCAAAACCTAGAAGAAAAGAGCCAAATAAGAAATGGATATTATTATAAAAATGAAGTAGTCACTTTTAGAAGTTATATATAATCAGATTTATTTGACAAACTCTGATTGAGAAAGAAATAATAGATGTTTTTAGAGTGTTCTTATATATAAGGATATGTTTACGATAAATTTAATAGTAATACCACTTAACATATTACATGTTCCTACTATGTGTCCAATACTATCGAATTGTGCAAATATCTTAAGTTTCCTTTTTAATGAAAGGGTGGGGATTTTGTGTTGTTTGTGAAGACCCTGACCCCCATTGACTGAGCTAGTAGCTCAACCATCTACTACATTACTATTTAGGTAGATATGAAGAATCATAGAAGAAACACATGAACAATCACATTTTAGGTGTAAGATCTGCATTTAAAGTGGACCTTGAGTTTCTTAATGTCAATTGAAGAGTAGTAGCTAGTTGTAGTGATATCTTAGAGGTCCTCACTTGAAATCTTGATATAAAATTGATAGACTTGTTTCAGATTGCTCAAGAAGTCACATAAAGTCATTAATCAGTTGTATCTTATTCTCTTATTTTAATGTATTGGGCCAAAAATATGTGCAAGTGTCAAGTTGTTTCATTTGTCTCACATGTTAAAAATTAAACTAGTGAAGAAAACAATTGGGGGAAGAGGGTGATTTTTTTTGTGTGAGATGGATCATTTTTTGAGCATGTTAAGAGTGCACTAAATGTTAGACTCAATATGCCTTAATCTAAATGGGGTTCCACATATCCCATATACCAAAACATCATTCCCTTTAAGGTGGATGATTCTTTTACTTGAAAGGTGATAAGTTGGAAAATGACCTAGAACATTTTCTATACAAATTCCACATAACCACCATGTGATTGCTAGATCTTGTGTGGGAAAAGTAAACCACATTATCCTCCATGTTGTACTTTCTTTGAAGGGAAGACATTGACCCATTACCACCTACAATGAGGGTTAAATAGATTGTATCATATTTTCAACTATACAAGCATCATGGAGAGTCCAACGAGTATGAATCATTGGTTATGAATCAATATGCAAGATATGAAGAAGAATTTCTTTAAATGTAAGTCTATATGATAATTTCCCCTAGTCTGGGACATAGTAGAAATATAATAAGATCACAAACATATACAAATATTTACATTCACCTAAGACTATGTTTTGTAATGCTTCTTCATGTTTGCCTAGAGAGAAAATATAATATATGTGATGGAAATTCTACCTAGGTAGACATGATATGATAATGATATATAAGGATACATGTATTGTTGCAATGGTATACAACAATATGGCATTCTCATATAGTCTATGACTCATTTTTCCTACTATCACAGTATGGGTAGATATCATAAATATTTTTCATCTTCAACTTGACACTTTGAAATATATTTTCACCTACCTCAGATAACAAAAAATTAAGGAGCACACTTGTAGGTAGAAAGATATGATTGTTTTTATATATTTTATTTTGATATATCACTAGATTTTAGGAAATTATAGTTGATTTAAAATAATCTTTAGATAATCTTCTATGGAATCATTATTTTTGTTGTTTAGAGATTTCATTGGTGTGAAACCTTAATAGATGCTATAAAATGTTCCCATAATGGTGATTTATGCTTTTGTTTGTGCATTTTGATCTATTTCTTTGGTAGTTGGTCTTCTTTGAATTTTTTTCATGTAGAATTATTTGCTAAAAAATATGTCAATAGAATGTCCTTTTCTTTCATGGCTTTGCCCTAGCTAACAATGTTACTTGTTTGGATATTGAAGCAAGTTACTATAAAATTTTTCCTCTTATGGTGCAACCTATGTCTGATATTTCTTACTCTCCCTTTGTCTCTACTTGTGCCATGGTTGAAGATGCTGTCTTATTCTTTAAAAAAAGAGGCAGGTAATGTAGAAGATGAATTTTTTAATATAATCTCAGTTGTGGTCAACTTTGGCTTGCCAATCATGTTCTAATTTTCCTAGAACCTTACATCACCAATGCTCCTTTGACTTTTCTATTCAAATTGGACAATGGAATTTGGCCTATTGTTGTTGTTACGATATGGTGTTTCCTTCTCTCTAAGTATCTTGTTAGATACCATCATTTATCTTGAGAGTTATAAAATTGGCATTCATATTTTTGGGGATGTTGAAGCCTCACTACACGCCATCACTTGTATTGTACATGACCAACAACATTTATCTATCTTTTTGATAGCCCTTATTGACTTAAGAAACATATTCACCATTGTCAAGATATGGATTTTTTAGGAGGTCTGTCTCCACTAACATGTTATTGCAAGATGGTCTAGAGTTCTACTACAAATCCCCATCCAACTTATACATGGATGAAAGTGAACTTCTTCTCTCTAGAACTGGTATACAACAAGCAGATTTTTTTTTTGGGGGGGGGCTCCTTTGTGTATTGTCTCTCCATCCTCTTATTTTGCATCTTAAAGATTAATCTCGATTCAACCATATTGCTTTCTATCTTGATGATGACACCCCTAATTGGTGACATTGGTGTGATTCTTAAGGCAATATCCCTTATCCAATTGTGAGGCCACACTTCGGCCTTCATCTCAATAATAAGAAGAGTGGGATCTATTGCCCTTCTTATGCGCCCAGAAGAGTCCCGAATTTCGGCAATGCTGCCTTCTGATATACCCTAGTCAAAGGGTCACATGAAGATTCTAGCACTACTACAGAATGGGAATATAGAGTTGGTTATATTTTCAATAAAAACCGACAGTGTTATATTTCTTGACAGTTCTATATCGGCAACCGCCATAGTTTGCCCAACTCAGAAAATGCGGGTTGTGCTTTATTTTTATCCTTGATCACTTCTAACAATAATTGATGCAATATAGAACCAGTGAAAATAGAGTTTGTGCAAAAAAAATTTATCCATTTTTCATTCGACTCCAAAAACCCTACGTCGTCAATTCTATTCAATAAAACCGACGGAATAAGAAGGTACGCACGCTATCTGGCTCACAAAATAATATTAATATTTCTCGTCAATTTTAGAAGAGACTGATAAGAAAGATGTTTGCACCATGTTGGCCTACAAATTTTTTCCCACCCCACTTGATATTTCTCGTTGGTTTTAGTATATGAAACCGAAGGCATATGAGTTGTGTGTTGACCCACCTCTACTTGATATTTCTCGTCAGTTTTTCTATGTGAAACCGACGACATATATTGTTGGGTTGTGAGAAAGTTTTATTTTGGCAGTGGGTTTTGGTGTACAACCGATGAGAACTACCCTTGCTCATTGGTTTTTGGAATAACTGACAGTATAGTTATTACTTAACCCCACGAGAAACCTTTTCTCTCCTCTTTCCCCTGCCCACTGTTTTCTGGAATTAGCCGCTCTGGAGATTCTCATGCGATTTCCTCTTCTCACGGATGTTAGTGTTGCCTCCTATGCCACCATGACAGTTGTTTTTGAGGTCTATCGCCGTCGTCGTGACTGCTTCCTCCATCGCCAGTTGCTACCCCTGCCTTCACCATAGTTGTTGTCGAGGTACCGGCCATCACCACTGCTCCACTCTGTCGTCGATGTTCTACTCCACCACCAAGGACTCTACTGCCACTACTCCATTGCCACCATCGCTCTAGTTTGACATGGTAGAAAGAGGTAGGTCTCTCTCTACCTTTTCTTGCATGTGCAAGTATGAACACATTCAAACTGTCTAAATGCTCATTTAATCAATTATATTGTGTTTGATGGATTGTTTGCATGTGCAAGTATGAACATATTGAAATTGTCAAAATTATAGTTTGTTTGATACAAATGGCTCATTTCAACTGTCAAAAATATAATCAATATGTTTGATGCAAATGTGAAAGTATGAACACATTCAAATTGTCAAAATTTGTTTGATGCAAATGACTCATGTTAAGTCAATTATAGTTGTTTCTAGAGCTATATGTGATGAATTGTGTATGGATCCTAAACCCAAAATTATTTCTAACTATGTCTTTAATTAGATTATGATCAATTGTAATGAGATTTTGATGAAATGTAAACCCTAAAATGCATATATAAGATATCCAATTTGATGATATTAAGCCATAATTTCTAAATCATGTCATTGACCTAGAAACGCGTCCATGATTTACTCATTAGGAGAAACCGTAGATAGTCCCCGATTTGGGACTGTTCTTGAGCACTTCATATCACTTAGGATGTGAGTGTATATGTGTGCTTGATTTCAATAAATTTTGACATCAATTGCCTTTGCTCTCTGGGTACATCTGTAGGTGGGTATTTGCCCATCTACATCAGTGTACTTGGAGAACTGCAAGGAAATATTGCCAAAATTTATTGCAATTGAACACACATTATACACTTACCAGTGAGATGAAATACTCAAGAATTGGATAGGTGGTACACATTCATGAATGTGAATGCTACTAGATGATTAGGGCTCATATATTTAAACATATTTTTTCCTGAAATTAACTTGTGTAGCTAGAACCTGATGAGCTACTCGTCTCCCATCTGATAGAACATAAATCTATCATGGATTTCTAATCCAAATCCTACACTCCAGAGTTTATCTATTGTCTCGATGAGTTTGTAAGATTTGCAAAGGAACATAAGAAACAACCCAAAGATAGGTTTTGTTGCCCCTATATGATTTGTAGAAACGACCTGAAAGTTGACATTATTGACATGATCAAAGATCATGCCATGTGCAATGGGATTGTACATGGCTACACAAAATGGTACTGGCATGGAGAGATTCCTAGTATGATATTAACAAATGTTGGTATCAATGTCATGCATGTTGAGAACAATGTTTGTGATACCAGATGCATGTCATACCATTTGGTTTCCTTTACCAGATGCATGTCATACCATCTGGTTTCCAGATGCATGTCATACCATCTGGTTTCCCACATTGCATCATGAATTTGGCAAAGAATTCAGGAATTTAAGACTTGGACTTTGTATTGATGGCATGAATCCATATGGAATATTAAGCATCCAACATAGTACTTGGCATGTCATACTTATTGTGTACAATCTTCCTCTATGATTATGCATGAAGAATAAGTATGTCATGTCATCATTGTTGATATTGGGCCCCAAATAACCTAGAAATGATATTGACGTTTACCTTGAACCTCTGATTGATGACCTAAAGAAACTATGGGGAGACGGTATGATGACTTATGATGCTTTGCGTCGAGAGATGTTTAATTTATGTGCTATGACATTTTACACTATTAAAAACTTTCCTACTTGTAGGAACTTGTCTGGCTAAAATATCAAAGGATCTAAGGTATGTCCTATATGTGAGGAAAATACAAATTCTATTAGACTGAAACATGGTGGTAAGATCGTATATCTTGGTCATAGAAGGTTTCTACGATGGTGCGTCCTTACCGAAAGTTGCGCAAAACATTCAATGGATCAACTAAGGAACGGAGTGCCCCTAAACCTATATTAGGGGAGGATGTTTATGCAAGAGTAAACAAAATTTCAAATCATTTTGGTAAGAGACCGTGTACTACTTCGATAGGTGTAAAGTCTTTATTAAAAAAGAGGTCGATATTTTAGGATCTTCTTTATTTGATTTCTTTAATATTTAGACATTGTATCAATGTCATGCATGTTGAGAACAATGTTTGTGATACCATTATTGGAACTCTTTTGAATATACCCAACAAGACTAAAGATGCCATCAAATCTAGAATGGACCTACATGAAATGGGTATAGGGAAAGAATTTACAAAATAAGTTACCAAAGGTCATCACACATATCTACCTCCTTCTTGTTACACCTTGTCTACAAAGGAGAAGAGAACTTTTTGTGAGTGCTTGCGTAATTTAAGGTATCACATGGATAGTTAGCCAATATTTGTAGATTAGTATCAATGAAGGATCTGAAATTGATAGATCTTAAATCCCATAATTGTCACACTCTAATGTAACATATATTGCATGTGGCTATTCGATCTAGACTTCCTAAGCATGTAAAGTTTGCAATCACTAGGCTTTTCTTCTTCAACACACTCTACAGAACAGTAATTGATTCTGAGATTCTAGATAAGTTGCAAAGAGAAATGGTTGTTACTGTGTGTCAACTTGAGAAATATTTTCTCTCTTCATTATTTGATATCATGGTACATCTAGTTGTCCATTTGACTAGGGAAGTGAAAATGTTGGTCCAATTTTCTTGCATTGGAATGTATCCATTTGAGTGGTATATGAGTGTTTTTAAAGGTGATGTTCAGAACCGTTGTCATCCTGAAGGGAGTATCATTGAGGGCTATATGGTTAGGAGGTTATGGAATTTTGCAATGACTTTTTGAGTTGCAATGAAACTACTAGAAATGTCATAAACCCTGATGTTTATTCCAGAAAAGGTATTTTGGGAGAACGATAGATAAATATCAGTCATGAGCAGTGGGAACAAGCACACTTGTATATTTTACACAACATTGATGATGTGGGTATTTATATCACTGAGCACACCAACGAGAGAAAGAGAAGTTATCCCCAAACTAGTTTAATGTGGCTTGATAGAGAGCATAATCAAACATTTATTAGGTGGTTTGAAAAGGAATATTCAATCAACTATATAAAACACCAAATAATGTTACAGAAACTATCAAATGACTTGCATATAAGCCAAAGACCCATGTTACATCTTATGAAGGCTTTGACATAAATGTATTTTCATACTACACAAAGCGTCAAGATGATAAAAGCGGTGTCAAAAAGACTGGGGTCACTCTTTAGGCGTCTTCATTGTATTTTTCTAGTACCAAGAATAAGAATCCACATGAAGGAAATATGTCTTATTATGGTGTCATTCAAGACATATGGGAACTTGACTACACAGAGTTTAGAGTTCCATTATTTAGGTGTAAATGGGTTGATAACAATAAAGGAGTTGTAGTTGACAAACTCAGTTTCACAATAGTGAATTTTGAGCTGACAGTCAAGAAGGATGAACCCTTCATCATGGCATCACATGGAAAATAGGTATTCTATATCAATGATCCTGTAAAAGAAAATTGGTTTGTCATTCTTCATGGGAAAAGATAGTTGTTTTAGATCCTATTGATGAAGAAGAGTACTATGACAAGTATGATGACTCTAGCCCATTTTATATTGGCTTACAAAATGTAAATGTTGAATCTAACACTGATGACTATACATGTGAAGATCACACAAAAGGGATATTAGTACAAGGTATACTGCTCATATGTGTTGACTTTTTGTATGTGATCTGACTTTTTTTATATGTAATCTGACTTTTCATGTGGTCTGGTTTTTTATAAGTGATATGATTTTTTATATGTGATCTGACCGTCTGCATGTGATCATTTTATATATGGAATCTGACCAAGAGCATAGTGATCATGAACATGAGGATGTTGAGCATCCTGATCAGGGTGTTGATAGTGTTGATAACCCAAAACATAAGGGAGTTACAGGGATAACCGTGATGAAAGATATCACAAATAGGCAAGGGAGGAAGGACGTCATTGAATTCAATGAAGAAGGCACACCACTACTAAAGAGTTTATCAGTCAGCTATTGTAGGGTCCTTGCTCAAAGCAAAGTGTGTCTCCTTGTTAAGGATTGGAGACAAGCAAGTACAACCAAAAAAGACCTCATCTGGAGGGAGTTAGAGGTGAGATAAATGAAGTTTATGTTTTTATAGTCATTTACCTATTCTTTCTTTTAACATTTCTAAACAATATTCAATGTTGAACCTTTTTAGGGATGATATGAACTTGATGAAAAGTTGCATCGCAAGTCTGTTATGCAGCTGTCAGTAGAAGACATAGAGATTGGCGGACAATCCTCACAAGAAACTTGTTGGATTCTAGATGGGTGATTAGATTCTCTAGAGGAGGATGAATAGAGCTGAATGCACTTAAACAAAATTTATTAGACCTTCAAGATATATTACAAGATAAGGTTGCTAAATAGAAAATTTGTGTGCAACTAAAACATGCATAGTAAGGGAGAGAAAGATTGAACATACACCAATTGACAAGCTATTTAGAGTGGTTCCACACTTCAACTAGAAGTGAGTCAGTCCACTACCTAGAGAGGTCAACCTCTAGGATTTCTTAACCTTGCACCTTCATTATATTCATTATAAGAGATACAATATATGACCACTAAAGGACTTACCTATCCAATACAAAGAGTCTTCAACCTTACCAAGGACTTCCCCACTTTGCAAGAGTCTCCTGCCTTCTTCCAAGGACTTACCTACTCTTGCACAAGTCTTCAACCTTCTAGGAATTACCCACTCTTCTTGGATCTTCCGCCTTTGACTTCACCTTCACTCGAAGAAGCTTCCACCAAGGACTTACCCACTTGAGCAAGGAGTCTTCTGCCTTCACCAAGGGCTTACCCACTCTTGCTCCAACTCTTCAGTCTTGATCTTCACCAAGGGATATCTTCCCTTGTTCTTCTTCACCTCTCTTAGCCAAGAGAGAGAATCTTCATCTTCATGGTTGAAATGAGAGATAGGGAGGTGGTGGAAGTGAGAGTCTCACAAGATATACATGTAGGACTAGCTCTCTTAAAAATCTCCTACTCACTCTAAAGGGTGCATCAAGTGATTAAGCTTAGAGAGAGAGAGAGGAGGCTATAGGATCACTCAACTATAGAATAGGGGCCTTCATAGTGCTTGGCTAACCATGGGATGAAGCCCAATGGGTCCTATTTATAGTTGAGGATTCCTAGAAGCCTTTGGGAACACTTGGGGATGAAAACTAGTCGTTTTGTGGCTTGCAACAGATATATTTTCATTTGTTGCAACTCCACAATGACTAGAAGCACTTTTCTACACTTTTCCGTACAGTGCAATCGGTCGAGTTTCTATAAGGGTAACTCGACCGATAGAGTAAAAGACAAAGCCGATATTCATACCATCGGTCGAGTTTGTCCTGGGGAAACTCGACCGACCAATGAAAATCGAATTGGTCAGGTACTCCATCGGTCGAGTTCTGTGAAATGTAAACTCAACCGATCCAAAATCTTTTTCAAGATCCAATCAGGATTGGTCGAGTTTGCAACTCACAGAACTCGACCGATGAACAACCTGATGTGAATTTTGGAAAATGGCTTTTGAGTGCCTAAACATTCGATCTAAGTACTCCTGATTTTTTTCTAAGCTTAATTACAAGTCATACAATCATTACAAGTGATTTACAACATGATTTTAATGGATTTACATCATATTACAAAAATTTGCACTTGTATTGACTTTGACTTGTCTTTTCTCCAATTTGATATGCACAAGTTAGGGCATTTGGAGTGTGTCTATACCTAATCTGAAATCACTCAAGTAGAGACATTAGACACAAATATGTGGAATGGTTAGTCATCATCAAAACACAGGTTTAGTAAATTTAGACGTGAGTCAACATTGACCTAATTGACCTTGATTCAACAAAAATGTCTTTGGAAACAAGAAGGAACCTTGGCTTGAATGAAATTATATTAATCAAGATGATTGGAAGGAGTCTTTACAGAGGAGATAGATAGATGTGTTCAAGGTATTGAATCAATTGCATTGCATATGATTTCTTATGGTTACTTAACAATATCACTTGTATGAATTAATTAGACCCTTTATGATGCTAAAAAAGACAAGCATGACAAGAATATGCACAACCACCAGTTGGGTTCAAGTGGTTATTGGAAATGCAGCTAGATGAGAGAGATGCAACAAGAGAAAGATCAAGGGCAGGGGCAAGGGGAAGGGCAAGAGCAAGGGCCTTCTATTTCTACTCCTTCTACTGTCGAGCCTTATAGTTCTTCTGGATAGTTGCCTCACTATATTGAGTGGATAAATGTGAGGAAAAACAAAGTCAGAGAAATCCTCATCCAAGAAACGCATGAGGTGGCTTCAAAAATGGTAAATTTCTTGGTCTAGTGATAATGTATTTTTTCTTTTTTAACTAGATAATTTTTACAAAATATTCAATTTTTTATGATCGATAATTAGTTGGAGCTGGCTGCCCAAGCAAAAGAGGGCAAGTTCACCCCTCAGGGCACACACGGTGAGTTGGTGGTTGATTTAGGGATAGAAGAACATCTGAAACATGTTTAGGGGTGTTGGAGTTCAGTATGGGATAATTTTTTTTGGCTCACCCCAGTAGAAGTGCAAACCAGCAAAGAAAGGGGAAGTGAACCAGGAGTACATGTAGAGATTGGTAGATGCATCTTTAGAGAAACACTTTGCTTCTCAAGTGACACAAAAACTTGCTTCTACAACAGTCACAGAACATGTTCATCACTCACCCACATAGTGCATTGACAGTAGTCCTTCGGACCCACATGGCACATCTGGGGTAAGATTCAATTCAAGTAAATTTATACTTGCATTGTCATAAAATATTTATGTTCGTCAAGTCAATATTTATGTTTTTTCAAATTAAATTTTATGTTTCATAAAGAATGTAGGTGGCTAGAAAATGTCATTTTTTCCGTCGATTTCTAGTAGGAAACGTCATGGCAGATGCAGAGGTTGATAGTGTTGATGTGGTTCATGGTATTCTTCTTCTCACTGATCACTATCATGTGAGAATCATATGTATCTTTCCAGGAATGAGGGCATACCTCTCCCATAAAAGTACCAAGATGCTACCATACTCAGGGAGGTAGATGGTGTCTTTACTGAGTGTCCCAAATGACTCATTATATTTCTTTAGGTATTGTAAAATATACTTAAAAACTTATATAAATTAATCAAAAGCTAATATTAGAATACAGGCATGCAACCTGCAAGCTAAGAATACTCCTAAGGTTCTGATGCCTCTGCCCCCTCATTTTATTCCACAGGATTTGTTTGACTCCTTAGGCTCTAGCTGTCAGACGTTGAGAAGATGGTTAGACACTATAGACCAAACATATATCGTTGTGATCATCCTTGGGGAGGATATGGTAGGTATATAATGGGACAATGTTATAGTGTTGATGGATGTTTCTGAGGTATTTAAGTATGATTGGATGAACGCATTAGTGATAGAAATTTTGGATACGATGAGTGTGAATATCCTATCATATGTAAAAATAATAATTGTTTCATACATATAAATTGAGTATTTGGTTATATATTTGTTAGTCATTTGTATTACACGACTCGTGACTATGCAATAACAAGTGTGGGATTTCTAATGTCATCACTAATTAAAGACGTAATTAGAGATCTGAGTGGCGTCAAAGAATATGTGACTACAACCATCTAAAAATGCGATCTTATCTCCCTTCAACTTAGGAAAGTTTTTGGCTTGTTATTTATATGTCTAACCTATGAATACAATTTTGCGGTGAGATTTTATTTTTATAATATTTTGCCTTCTATTCACTCAAAAATAGGCATTGATAGTTGTTAGTGATTGTTCCCTAAACTTGGAGTGTGTATTTCTTTGATCCTTCGGGTGAAAAACTACCACCAAATGAGGGACAGCCAATGAAATTGTCGATTCATGCGTAAGTATAGTTTTTCAGTTCCCAACATATGTTAATATTTGCATCATATGACAGTTTAGTGATGCAACATATACGTTAATTTAACTTATAGGGGTATGTAAGCATTTCATGCCGGGAGAGGGATGGTAGATAAGAAAAAGAAATCAATAACTTGGCTGAGGTTTTATGTATACTTTTCTTATTCCAATTGCATAATATATGATCAACTCTACTTGATTATATTTATTAAGTTATTTTAAATCTATAGGCCCCTATACAAGATAATGGTTGGACATGCACATATTACATGATGTTGTATATGGAGGTGATTCTCAATCACGCGGAAGAAATCAAATGTATAGATAATGTAAGTTATTAGTCTAGTCTCATTTGATAAAATACAAATAATAAAATCTAATTAGAAGTCTCATTTTCTTTGTAGTTTTTTTCAAAGACTAAACCATATACATTAGAGTAGATGAATGACCTACGTGAAAAGTGGACAATGTGCTTCATCAGAAATGTGGAATTGAACAAAAAAAATGACGGTTGATTGATATCTTTTGGTAGTTCGAACTTTGATGTTAGATTTTTTAATGTATTTTGTGATTGTGAATTGAATAATGAAATGTGTAAATGTTACTTAAAATCTAAGATGGAAGCTAATGTTGATATGTATTTTGTGAGTGTGAATTGAATGTTAAGTGTATGTGTGTGTGAATTTGAATGTGAAGGCATGAGGAAAAGAATGATGTTTATTTGTGCATATATCTAATTGAAGTGTGGCTAAGAAATGAAATAATTGAGCTATGAGTTCATGGATTTGTGTGCAATTTGAAGTGAATAAAATGATACAATGTGGCATGTTTGTGCCTACTTTGTACAAAATATTTTTCTTACAATTGTGTTGGTCTGTTGTTAAGACATGATACTTGTAGAGAGACTGTTGATGTTCAGAACTTTCAATTCTGAAAAACATTAGTCTCTAGATAGGCTAGTAGGCTGGACAACAGGTCTGCAGACCTGCTATGTAAAAAAATATGTATCATTGGTTATTTCCAAATAACTGACTACATAGGGTTTCTCGTTTTTTTTTTCCATAACAACCGATCATATATAATTTTCACTGATAAAAAATGACATCAAGAATTTTTGCGTCAGTGATTTGTCATTACTAAATTGATGGGGAAAGTTCAACAATGTAAGTTGTAACTTGCAACCGACGAGAAAGGTCAAAGCATATGAAAATTATGTCATGCGTTGTGTTTTACCTCATCGGTTCTGTGTTAGGACGGAACCAATGACATAAATTATTCTTGTCAGTTTGCCTAACTGATGATGAAAGTTTGTGTTTTTACCGTCACCCACTTGGTCACCGGTTCTTAACTGATGCAAAATGCCTAAAATAATCATCATCATATCCCATTATGTAGTAGTGTAGGTGATCTTGTTTCCATTGATCATTTTTTATAATGGAGTTTGTCTTGAAATGTGTGCCCACAATTATCAACAAGATTGGTCACTTTCCCTTTAGGGAAATATGGCAACAAAGATGGTAGTAGAAATAAAAAAATTCTATCCATATTCCCCATAACTAGTAAATCATGTCAATATCTATGGATTGGGAAAGAGGGTTGTGAGGCATATACTTGGTCTTGGAACAAGTCTAGCGAAAATCCTTGTGGAGTCATGGTTCTTCTTCAAACAACACACAATGTATCATCGCCGGTAGCCTCCTGGTGTCACCATAGAGCACAATTGACTGCATATTCATAGCATGGTGGCAACAGACTCCACGCCTCTCTGTAGTCCCGCAAATCACTAGGAACTCATGTCGTTCTTCTAGAACTGATGAGAAGGAGTTGTCCCTCATGTTGTCACTATGCTAGCATCGACTTTCTCCCCTTTGGGTATCTCTTCCTTTTATTGGTAAGATGCCTTTGGCTCTCGCATTACCACAGACTTCCCTTGAGAGCTTTGGACATCCCCTCTTTATATAGGAGTGGATGGGTTAGGGTGTCCACAAACTCGTGGACATGAGGAGACAAATTTTATGAATTTTCTACTGCTACGAATCACAAGTCAGTTGACTGGACTCTCCATTTGATCGACTCACACTCCAGTTGATCGAATGGACACTCTAGTCAGTTGATTGGCTATTTTTTTCTATTCACAAACACATTACCTTTCATTGAGATGATTAATGCATGACATGATCTCAAACAACAATCTTTGATCCATTTGTACTAATCATCTCGTTGGTCAACTAGACTTTTCAATTGGTTGACTGGACACTATTGTTTGTCGACTAGCCTTCCCAGTCGGTCGAGTAGAACCTCTAGTCAGCCAATTGATAACCAATGTTGTTTAAGTTGATTACCTAAACACTTTAGTAACTAATTTAAACCTTATCCATGAGTAAACTCATATTCTCAGAGCATCCTATCTGTGTGACCCTATAGGTCCAAAATAACAATGGTAGTGAATGTCCATAATTAGATTATGACATCACAAATAAAGAGTGGTATCTAGCAACACATCATTGTAACATAATTAATTGAAAATTTGGTGAACAACTTCAACCTACAATCTATCATCAGAGTTATCATGATCGTATAGTTCCTTTGTCTTTGATATCCAGATTGAACTCAAGACATGGAATTATCATACTCTTAATATTCAAACCATGTTCCTTGAACTTGAGAAAACTGTATGAAATGCATGTGAGCTCACATATCACATATTCAGTCACACAAGTATGGTTATATGTGTTGGCTAAAATGGAAATTAGATTTCCTCTATTTTTATGATGAAAAACATTTCATTCTTGTGGATCTAACTTCCTACTTAAGTGTTTCAGGGCTCACAGAGATCACACCAGATGGATAGATGAAGTTAACATTCTTAAATGCTTATATTTACATGTCTATACATCTTGTAATAGCTTGTATACCTAGAAGTCATCTAAAAGCAGATGTTAGATTTTCTCTATCCATCCATAACCCTTACTTAGGATTACCCTTAGAGTCTAGAGTCATTACACTTTATTAGAAAATTCAATTTATAGATTTTCCACAATTTTGCACACCCATTATAGGGATTTTTCGATCGAGGAAATTATCAGCTAAAAATTTCTCGATCGATAAATTTGTCAACTGAGACATCCCCCAGTCGAAGACTCCGTGCACTGGAAAAATGTTTATAATGTACTTTCTCTGAGTCATCCCTGGTCGAGTACTTTGTGAATCGAGACATTTCTGGTTGAATATTTTGTCTACCAGGAATAGACTGTTAAACTAGTTTTTAAATTATATTTATCTGTTAGAAACAACTTGGGCACTTAAACCACACCCAGTCGAACAAATTGTCGATTGAGCCACTTCCGCTCGAGAAAATTGTCAACTGAGCAAGGTTATGAAAACTTCACATTTAACAAATATTTTAGTCTTTGCAACCCAACTACTTTCTACCTAATGACTAGTTAAGAACTAAGAACACTCTAGACACTCCATACAACATCCCTAATCACTTGTAAACCATTCCTATAAATAGTATAGGCCTTAGGACACCAAGAACACATAATCAACACGTTAGAAATCATTCTAGAAAGCAGATCAACTAAGCTACACTTGCTATCTTCTCCTTTGAGCTCTAAGTTAGTGTTCTTTTGCTACAATCTCCTAGCCACCACCTAGAAATGACCATCCTAAGTGGTTAGGATGTCTAACGCTTGATATAGGTTCAGCACTAAGAACACTCTAGACACTCCCTACAACGTCCCTAATCACTTGTAAACCATTCCTATAAATAGGATAGGCCTTAGGAAACCAAGAACACACAATGAACACTTGAGCAATCATTCTAGAAAGAAGATCAGCTAAGCTACACTTTCTATCTTCTCCTTTGAGATCTAAGTTAGTGTTCTATCACTACAATCTCCTAGGCACCACCTAGAAACGTCCATCCTAAGTGGTTAGGAGGTCTAACTCTTAATATAGGTTCAAAGCGTTGTACTACATTGGTGTAATCTTCCTTCTCCCAATCTACTTCTTCAAGTTGATATAATTGTGCTCCTTGATTACTCCAAGTGTGGGAGGCTATCTAAGGGATCTTGTTTGGACCTACTTTAAGATGTGAAGGTTGTTCCTAGGCGATTGGAGCTACTTCAAGGTGTGATGTTTCTCCAAGGTGATTGTCACTACTTCAAGGTGTGATGTTGCTCCAAGGTGATTGTCACTACTTCAAGGAGGTGAAGGTTGTGTCAAGGTGGTGGAGGTGGATCTTCATCCTTTCCTTGGGTTATCTTCCACATCTTGGTAAAGAAAAGTTTGAGGTGAAGTTATTTTTATTTTATTGCAATTCCATGAGAGGTAAAAAAAATTGATCACTTGCGAAATCCCAATTGGATATAATTGGGTAGTGGATTGATATCCTTCAATTTGAAGGGTGGAACCACTCTAAATTGTGAGTCTTTTCCTTGTGTCACTCTCCTTCTTGCAATTTAAGTTTTAAATTAATTTTAAAATTATCAAAAGCTCTATTCACCCCTCCTCTAGATCTTTCAATTGGTATCATAGAAGGTCTTCAAGGAGCTCCCACAAGTCTTGAAGCATGGTGGAAAACTTGCTTAGCAACCTCAACCTTGAAGGGATGTACGTAAGCAGGCCACAACTGTTCGATGGCTCCAACAAAACTTATTGGAAAAGGTGGATGAAATTCTACTTCCAAGGAATAATCTTGGAGCTATGGAGAATGGTGACACATCCATATGAGCTTCCAACTATGGAACATTATAAATGGGATGAAGAGACGGTAAAGAAAGTTCAACTCAATGCCAAGGTTGTAAGCATTTTATATTGTTAAATATCCTTCAATGAATTTAATCACATATCATCATGTGAAACTGCTTCTGAGATTTGCATAAACTTTCAGTTACACATGAAGGTACCGTTCAAGTTAAGTATACTAAAATTAATATCCTTAAGCAAAACTTTGAACAATTTCATATGATTCTTAATGAATCTATAAGTGAGATGTATGCTAGGTTTTCTTCTATCACCAATGGCTTGAATACTTTGGGAAAGTATATTAGTAAAGAGGATCAAGTATCCAAGATCCTAGGATCATTGCCTCCAAAGTACAAGCCAAAGGTAATAACCATTCAAGAAGTAAATGACCTCACCAAATTGATGACGGAGCCACTCATTGGCAACCTTGAGACACATGAGCTCACTCTTGAAGAAGAAGAAAGAGTGGAGGCCGAACTCTAAAAGGGGAGAAGGAAGGACATCACATTGAAGGATACAACCAAAGCTCAATCAAAAGTCATCACTCAAGAAAGTGATGAGACAAGTGAAGGAGATGATGAAGGGATGCACTCATTATAAATGGTAAAAAATATAGAAGATATAAATCTAACAAAAATACTAGTGCTTCTTCCTCTTCTTCCCTTAGATGCTTTGAATGTGGCAAGAAGGGACGTAAAGAATGAGTGTCCTAAATTCAAGAAGATAAAGAAATCCTCTTTCAAGAAGAAGGACAAGGGAGACAAAGCCTACAAAGTAGCTTGGGATGAATCAAATGATGATAGTGAGAGTGGAGAGGAAGAAGTGGAGTGTCTTATGGAGAAGGAAAATGAAGATGAAGACTCAAATGAGATAGATGTTTTTGAATTATCTAAAATTGATCTAGTTAATAGTCATGAAGAAATTCATACTAAATATGTTGATTGCAAAAGAAAATTGAAAAAAGCTCTCTAAAAGTAATGATGAGTTCCATGCTAAACTGTAAGATTTTACTTCAGAAAATGAGAGTCTTAGTTTTGGAAATGATACTTTGAAAGCTTTTGTTGATGACTATAATACCAAATTACTTGTATTTGAAAATAACAATGATTTTCTTTCTCAAGAAAATGTTGAATTGCCTGTTAAGAAAAATGATATTACACACCAAATTGAGGACTTAACCATATCAACAAAAGATGATAAAATTTCTGAAATAGAACAAACTAAGGATCAAAATAATGAATCATACAAGCATACTCCTAGAATAATCAAAGATCATCCTCAAGACTTAATCATAGGAAATCCTTTTGATAATGTAAAAACTCTTTCATCATTTAGAGATGTTGCAAACATGGCCTTTATATCAATTGTTGAGCCTAAAAAGATAAATGAAGCTCTAAAAGATGATTATTGGATAATTTCCATGTAATAAGAGCTAAATCAATTCACTAAGAATGATGTATGGGATTTAATTATGAGACCTCAAGGAAAAACTATCATTGAAAATAAATGGGTTTTTTGAAATAAACTTAATGAAATTGGGGAAGTAGTTAGAAACAAAGCTACGTTGGTTGATTAAGGGTACAATCAACAATAAGGGATGGACTTTGATGAGACATATGCTTCCATAGCTAGGCTTGAGGTCATTTGTATATTATTAGATCTAGTTGCACATAAAGACATCAAACTTTTCCAAATGGATGTAAAATGTGCTTTCTTAAATAAAATTATAGAAGAAGTGGTTTATATTTTCCAACCACCTGGTTTTGAAATTCCAAACAAGTATGATCATGTCTATAAACTTAAGAAAGCTCTTTATGGTCTAAAATAAGCACCCAAAATTGGTATGAAAGACTTAAGAACTATATTTTTGATAATGGCTTCTCTATTAGAAAGTCAAATTCCACACTATTTTTAAAATCATATGAATCGGATTTCTAGTTGTTCAAATATATATTGATGACATATATTCAGTGCTTCAAATGATTCCTTATGTACTCAATTTAGTGATATCATACAAAAGGAATTTGAAATGAGTCTTATGGGTGAATTGACATTTTTCCTTGGTTTTCAAATAAAGCAAACGTCCACTGGAATTTTTCTCAGCCAAGAGAAGTATACTAAGGAACTCTTAAAATGGTTTAACATGGAAAACTAAAACATACTATCACTCCAATGGCTACTTCCACTAAAATGGACAAGGATGAAATGGTGAACCCATTGATGATTCCTTATATAGAGCCATGATTGGTAGCTTGGTATACATGACCACATCAAGACCGGATATTATGTTTTTCATTGGAATTTGCACAAGATTTCAATTGAATCCTATGCATTCTCATTTTCATGTGGTCAAAAGAATTCTGAAATATTTTGTTGGCACAATAAATTTTGGATTATGGGATCCAAAGAGTCAATCATTGGATTTAAAAGCTTATATCGATGCCGACTATGTTGGCTGTCATCTTGATCAAAAGAGAACAAGTGGTGGTTGTTTCTTTGTAGGAAGAACCTTGGTTTCTTGGTTTAGTAAGAAACAAAATATGGTTGCTTTATCTACCACCAAAGCTGAATACATGCCCGCAAGATCATGTTGTGCTCAAGTTCTTATATGCAACAAGTCTTAAATGATATGGTTTTGTATTTTTTTTCTATGCTGATTTTTTGTGATAATACTAGTTCAATAAACTTGTCTCATAATCCCATTCTATATAGTTGTCCCAAGCACATTGAGATTAGACATCACTTTTTGAGAGATCATATTGTCAAGAATAACATCTCTCTTCATCATGTTGATACAGAGGAACAATTGGCTGATATTTTTACCAAACCGCTTCCTTTGGATCAATTTTGATATATTAGAAGGAAGTTACTCATAATTCTACTAGAAGATGTTTACTTTGACATATTTTCTCAAGATTCTTGATTATACTTGGTTTCTAGTGTGCATCGTGAGATTGTGGCTTTCATTGGACATTTTGTACTTACTTTGGTTTCTACACTTTAAAACATGAGTATTCTATAAGGGGGGGGGGGTATCCCATTCACGGGGAGTCATCTTAATTGAAAATTTTGACTATCTTTTTGAGATGACTAAGGGGGAGAAATAAATATATAGAAAAATATTTTTCCATGAACTACACGATAGTTTTATGACTTTACTCTCTTAGAAAAAATAAATTTGATGCTAGATTGCTTTACAAGATGGATATCATGTTCCATATATATATAAGCATACTAGCTCACTTTTTTATGCAACTCAAGGATTTGTTCTTATCAGGTATGAAATTCTTCTCTATAATATTGTGCTTATATTTTAGAAATGTTTTCCATCTTCAAAAAGGGGGAGATCGTTGGCTAAATTGGACATTAGTGTATCTTCTATTTTGATGATGACAAACATTTCATTCTCATGGATCTAACTTGCTACCTACATGTTTCAGGGCTCAAGGAGATCACACCAAATGGATAGATGAAGTTAACAAACTTAAATTTTTGTATTTACATGTCCGTACAACTTGTAATAGCTTGTACAAGTATATAATGTGGAAGTATCTAGAAATCATGTAAAATCAAGTGTTAGATTTTCCTTATCCATCCATAACCCTTAGTTAGGATCCCCCTAAGAGTCTAGAGTCATTACCCTTTATTAGATAATTCAATTGATAGGTTTTCTACAATTTTGGGCACCCATTTATAGGGATTTTTTGGTCTAGAAAATTGTCAACCGAAAATCTCTCAGTCCAGAAAATTGTCGACCGAGCATCCTTGGTCAAAGACTCTATGCACCAGAAAAATGTTTATAATTCACTTGCTCTGAGTCATCCCCATTCGAATACTTTGTGGACTGACATACATCTAGTCGAATATTTTGTCGACTAAGAATAGACTGTTAAACTGATTTTTAAATTACAACTAACCATTAGAAACAACTTGGGTACTCAAACCAAACTCGGTCGAACAAATTGTCAACCGAGTCGCTTCCGGTGGAGAAAATTGTCGATCGAGAAAGTGTTACAGAACCATTCTTACCATAATCTCAATCAAACTATCTAAATGGGAAGTGTTAAAGGGATTAGAGCACCCCTCCCTGAGTGGCCCAAAAATCACACACATATAATATGCAAAAAGAAAATAACATTCTTCTTTATTGAAATGAACCAAAATGTTTATTACATAGGGGTCGTAGGCAACATGGAAAGAAATATACATATAAGGAAACTAAACCAACACTACATCTTTTTATATTATCTCCCATGTAGAGTCTAGATTGATGTAGCAATCTTTATATTCAGCAGATAATAAAAGATGTAGATAGAAGATGCATAATCTTTAGTTCTTTGCATTGCCTAAAATCAAGAAAATCATGACACAATCAATGCAATTGCATGGTACTCTATTAAAAATAAGTAAAATGGTTTTATATCAAAGAGTATACTTGGTAGGACTTATATTCAAAAAAAATTCAACAAGCGGTTTTTCAAGACAATATTTGTACAACAAGATTTTATTACAAGTTTCCCATTATGCTAACATAGAGAATCATGCTTATATATTTATGTGGCTCCATCACCCCAACGAGATGGGGGAGGTCACCAAGCTCCATCTCTCCATATGAGGGAGGAGGTCAATGACATGTACAAGTTCCACCCTTTGAATAAGGAGGTCACTTGTACTTAATATCAACAAGTATTATTGGAAATCATAATGGGCAATAGCATTTATGTTTTCAAGTTTGTTGCAAACTATAATATAGAAAATCAGAAGACTAATCAGTAGGAAATAGTAGCTCAAACAAATACATAGCCAAGTACACATTTCAAGAGGTACATAAAATGTATCATAATACTATTAGTTTGTTCAAGGAGGAGGTATAATAGCGTACCTTCTTGGTTGATTTTCAAAGTATGGATTCTAAGAAATAATATATCAACCCCTTGAGTCAGATCCTAGATCAACAAGATTGGATCAAGTGTCAAGATCATGATGTTTAGAATATCATGTTTCAATATTCAAGATTAGGGTTACTCATTCCTATTTTACCTTGGGGTTAGGTCATTCTCTTATGATCAACCAATTTCAAGATGTTCAACATTTATTCTAGTGTCAAATTAATTTTCGAGTATGAATGACCTACCTAGGTATTTTAGGAACATATAAGCTAAGACTAATTATTATGATCATTATTCAAGTCATTATCAAGCCTCTAGATCATCATCATGATGAATTACAAGCATTTGTGTTCAAGATTAGATCAAGTTTTGATTGGTGTAATGAGTAACGTCAGAGATCAAATATTAGGTCAAAAGATCAAGTGTTTAACAAGAAAATGTCACATATATGCATTTGAATGGATGATTTACTAAAAATGGGATTGTGGATGTGAATTATGTCCTGCAACCAATTTTATTAAATTAGGCTAATTTTTCTGATGAAAATGGACTATAATTTCGATATATTTGGAGTTATGATGCATTTTCTAGGATTTAGTCAAGATCTGAGTATTTATATCTAATATTCGTGAAAGTGGTAGAAAAATACCTTAAAATAGGGAAAATTAATGATCATTCGATGATGAGTGTATGATTAGGATTGTGTCACGTAGGTGCTAGAGAGTGAGTTGGTTCACTGATCTAAGGATACAGTTTGATCCTTGATTTGGTTGGGTCAAAACATGGTTCACTTGGTTTTATTGGACCTAATTGATCTCCTCTTGGATCGGCAGTCAGAGACTTTCTGTCTTTGTTCAGTCCTCCGTGCAAGATAGGAAATGAGGTGGAGGAGTTTTCCAGAGTTTGGGGGGCTTAGGCACAGGAGGCACCGACGGAGGTAGGAGAGGTGCCGCTTCGGTCCACCGTGACCTCATAAAGAGGAAGGGGGCCTTAATTGTTGGACAGGTGATGCGAGGGAAAGACGCCCAAAAAAATTAGGAGGTGGAGCTGTTCCACTAGAAGGAGGAACCGAGGATGAATTAACGGTGCTTGAGGTTGAGAGAGAGAGAGAGAGCAAGGGCAATGCTCCTATCAAGGTGTGGTGGTGGAGAGCTTGGGGGGGGGGCTTTCACAATGTCGAGGGGTAGATTTAGGGTTAATTGGGATTGGGTGGCTGACCGAGGTTGTTGGAGTGAGAATGAGATTTGAGGGGAAAGTTTTAATGGAGAAACAGAGCCTTAATGGTAGTCAAAGTAGGTATAGTTAAGTGTGAAATCATGATATGAAGTGTTTTGCTCAATTAGAATTTCAAATCGGGGTCGTATAGAGTTGATTGTCTCTTTCGATCCCATTAACGCCTCCCTGCAATCAGTGGGAGGTAGAAGATGAAGGCTCACCTGAATGATTGGGCTATGATACATGGAAGGTCGATCCAAGGGTTGGGGTTTGTGACCAGAGCAAGCCCTAGATTGCTGGCATGGAAAAAGGTTGAACAAAAGGGTAATTAAAGGGATTTTTAACACATTAACTTCAAGAATGCATAGAAACTTTTAGGAATGTCCACTTGTGATGAAATTCGGATCCTAGGTTCAAAAACTGTGTAAAACATTTAGAAAAAGTTTTATAACCAAAAAATAAAGTTTTATGGACAAATATACTTATTTGGATTAAGTGATAAATTAATCTAATTTGTGTGTCACAAAGTGTGTAAAATCCACATTGATCCTTATATTTCAAATTTGAGTATCAATATTGATCAAGTTGACAAGGAATCATAGAGTTCATGAGTGAACATAAAGAGGGAAAAATAGAAATTGAACAAAAATAGAGAAAAAACTCACTTTATCACATCCTCCCCTCATAAGGAATTTTTTCCTCAAAATTCAAACTTCCTTAAAGAGGTATGGAAATCTTTCCTCCATATCAGACACCAAATCCCAGGTAGCATCATCACTATCACGGTGCTTCCACAACACTTTAACCATATCGATCTTTTTATTTTTGAGCTCCTAGGTGTGAGTATCAAGTATATTGACTAGGACTTCTTGGTATACAAGGGTGTCCTTCAATTCAATTGGTTCATGATTGATGGCATGGTTGGGGTCCTTGACATAACGCTTCAAGTTTGACACATGAAAGACATTGTGCATCATGCTATATTGTGGAGGTAGAGCCAACTTGTATGCACATTCCCCAATACGGTCAAAAAAATTTAATGGACCCACATAGCTAGGGCTAACTTTTCCTTTATTCTTCACAATAGGTCAAATTGGTCGATCTTCATGAAAACATGATCACCCACCAGAAATTGAGTTTCGGTTATGTGTGCATCATCTTAAGACTTCTGACGATCTATTTCCCTTTTTAACATTTGTTTGATTAGGTGGACATTATCAAAGTAAAGTTGTAGCTACTTAGACTTCAGAATCTGTCTTTTGCCTACTTCATCCTACTAAAGTGGAGACCTACACGGCCGTCCATACAAGGTTTCATACAGAGGCATGCCTATACTAAATTGGTAGATATTATTGTAGGCGAACTAAACAAGAGGAATAGAGTGGTCACGTGAACCATCCCAATCAAGGAAACATGATCTCAACAAGTTTTCTAAAACTTGGATTGTCCTTTCAGATTGTCCATCAGTTTGTGAATCATATGCAAAACTGAAGTTCAGTTGAGTCCCTAGTTCTTCCCCCACTTGTCTCCACAAGTGAGAAGTTAAGTTTACATCACAATCTGACACAATGGATACAGGAATCCCATGCAATCTGATTATCTTTCGAATGTAAAGCTCTGCTAACTTTGGGACTTTGATTGTTGAATTTATCAGAATAAAATGGGTTGATTTATTCAAACGGACTACTACAACCCAAATGGCATCTCCCTTTCCCGGTCCTAGGTAGACCCACCACGGAATCCATGGTAATGTATTCCCATTTCCATTTAGGGATAGGTAGGGGTGGTAGAATACCTCCTAGATGTTGGTGTTCATCCTTGAGCTATTGGAAGGTCAAACACCTAGAGATGAAAGCAGAAATGTCACTCTTTGTATTCCTCCACCAAAAGTGCCTTTGTAGATCCTTGTACATTTTAGTCGATCCAGGGTGCACTCTATATTTCAACCTGTGAGCTTCTTATAGCACTCTTTCTGTCATATCTAAATCCTTTGGGACCCATATGTGTTGTTTGTACCGGATTTCCCATCTATATGGACCGTCAGATGTGTCTAGGGTTTCTCTAGCAGCTTAGTCATCTCTTCAAGAATCTTGCTATTCTTCTGGGCTAACAAAATCTCAGAGTGGAGGCCTAGTTTGACATGGATGTTGCCTAATATGAGAACATCACCCATATGCCTCAGGGCCCAAGGTGACATGACTTCCATGTTTCTCAATTTAGTGGTGAAAATGGAAACACATTTAGCCTACTTCCTCTTGAGTTCACCATCCACCATGCTTTCCTTACCAGGGTGGTAGGCAATGGTGAAGTCATAGTCTTTGAGTTACTCAAGCCATTGCCTTTGTATGAGATTGAGATCCTTTTGTGTTAGGATGTATTTCAGACTCTTGTGGTCGGTGAGGATGTCAAAGGTGGCACCATACAAGTAGTGTCGCCATATCTTCAATGCATATATGATGGCGGCAAGCTCAAGGTCATGAGTTGGGTAGTTGACCTTGTTTGGCTCCAATTGTCAAGAGGCATAAGCAACTGCCTTCTTATCTTGTATGAGGACACAACCCAGTTCGAATATCGATGCATCGGTGAAGATGACGAGCCCGTCATTTCTCAAGGGAAGGGTCAAGATGGGTGTGATTGTCAGCTTTGTCTTCAGCTCCTAAAAACCAAACTCACACTCCTTTGACCATAAGAATTGCTCTCCTTTCCTAGTGAGCTTTGTGAGGAAACGGTGGTCTTGCTAAAGCTGGGAATGAAGCATCGGTAATAGCCACCAAGACTTAGAAAACTTCAAATTTTAGAAACACTTTTGGGGGTTTGCCACTCGAGAACAACCAAGACTTTGGCGGGGTCAAAAAAATTTCCCACCAGAAATTATGTGACCTAAGAACATGACTTTAGAAATCCAAAATTCACATTTTGACAATTTTGCATAGAGTTTTTGGTATTGGAGGATATCAAGAACTTTGTAGAGGTGGGTACGATGTGACTCAATGTCATTTGAATATATTAGTATGTCATCAATGAAGGCCACTACAAACTTATCCATGAAAGGTTGGAAGACACTATTCATCAAGTTC
The DNA here is from genome assembly GCA_963693085.1 of Alisma plantago-aquatica. Classification (NCBI taxonomy): domain Eukaryota; kingdom Viridiplantae; phylum Streptophyta; class Magnoliopsida; order Alismatales; family Alismataceae; genus Alisma; species Alisma plantago-aquatica. The sequence continues at coordinate 466,178,103 of OY856415.1, forward strand.
GTAAACACGCTAGTGGCATTGGTCAACCCAAATCACATGACCAGAAATTCATAATTCTTGTACGGAGTTCGAAAGGCAGTTTTAGGGATGTGTTCCTCCTTAACTTTGAGTTGGTAGTAACTAGAACAGAGGTCAATCGTAGAGAATACATGAGAAAAATGAAGTTGATCGAAAAGGTCATCAATTCTGGGCAGCAGATATTTATTCTTTATAGTATCTTGATTGATCATATGGTAGTCAATGCACAAGCGAAGAGGTCCATCTTTTTTCTTGACAAAGAGAATGGGTTCTCTCCAAGGAGAGGTACTAGGTTGGATGAAACCCTTATCTAGAAATTCCTACAACTACTTCTTCAATTCAGTCAATTTAGCAGGAGCCATACGATAGGGGTGCCTGAGAAATAGGTGTGGTATCGGGTGCTAATTTGATAGAAAATTCAATATCGTGATCAGGTGATAGCCCAGGGAGCTCGTCAGGAAAAACACTTGGGTACTGATGCACTATGTCAATGTTTTATAGGTCACTTGTATCAGGATTGACTATAGTTATTGTTGCTAGGTATGCTTTACACCCTTTGGATATCAAGGTTTGAGATTTTATAAAGGAAATGACAATATTTTTATTTCGATCCTTTCTTCCAAGATTTACAAGAATGGGGAGATTGGGTTTAGAAATAATGACTTTCTTGGCATGACAATCGATCATAGCATGATTTTTATGAAGCCAATCCATCCTCAAAATAAGTTTAAAGTCTTCCATGTCTAAGAGTATAAAATCTGACTCAAGATTACGACCAACATACGATAAAGGGACTCTTTCAGTAATATAACAAGATATTTTCATCTTCCCACTTGGAGTAGTTACATCAAGTATGTACCCTAAGTCTCATGTTTCAAGATTGAGCATAGAGGCAAGACTCTTAGACATGAAGGTATATATTGACCTGGAGTCAAAGAGAGTGACAATATAATGCTCATAGATTTGCATCATACCTAGATATACATATATTCGATGTAAGGTATTTGTATAAGATAATCATGATATGATATTCTAGAAATAATTTCAAATTTAAATAGTACCTTCCATGAGTTTGTTCCCAATAGCATTTGCCTCATCTGCATTCAATGCAAAGACACATGTTTGTCAGTGCTTGCCCTGTTTGGCCCATGTTGAAGAAGGGTGAGGGAAATTGTCTCTGAAATGTTCTCCTACTTGCAAAAATGGCAGTCTAGAGACAAGTACTTGCATTGGCCAGAATGGAGGTTACTGCAGTTGTGACAACGAGGAACATTGGGATTCCGGCCTTGTCCTCTATTTGGGTCAGGGTTCTGATTCTGAGTAGGGCCTCGATTGTAGTTTTGGTTCTGGCCTTGGTTGTTGTACTAGGAAGGAGGATTTCTGGGATTCTTCTATCGGTTTCTATTCCTATTTCCACCATTATGGGGTTTCCCTTTCTGCTCGGGCTTTGCGGGCATAACACCAGTAAGCCCTATGTAGGTAAGGGTAGGTAGTGTCTTACTGTGTCCCATCCCTAGGGTTATCTCCATGGAAAAGGCATGGTCATAGGCTTCCTAAAAAGTGGTAGGTTTGGATGATGAGACAAAGGCTTTCAAGGTTAGAAGAGCCCACCAAGTAACGATTCAGTTTTTGCTCTTCCATGAGGTTGGTGGCATGCCTCTCCAAGAGATAGAATTGTTGACTATATTGAGCCACAGTGTTGGTACCTTGGTTAAGGGTAAGTAATTATTTTTTCTTCTCTTTCCTTTCATAGGTAGGCTGGAAACGGTTGGTGAAAATGGGTTTAAAGGATTTCCAGTTAATAGGGATGAATTGTTGTGACCAGACATAGTTTTCCCACCACAACGTGGCTGCCCCTTTCAGGTGGTAGGTAGCAAAAGCAACTTTTTCTTGTTCAGGGAACCTTAAAACCCTAAAGGTGTTCTCCATAGACATTAATCAGGCATCATCCTTATATAGGACATTATCCTTATCCTCACCATAAAAGTCTTATGGGCTAAGCTTTAGGAAATCTTGGATGGTAATGGGTTTTGGGTTATGGGTGGGTACTAGAGATGTTATATGGACTGACAGGTCATGGAGGGCATTCATAATTTCTATTTCATTTCCCATTCCCCATATCTATGGTCTTAGTTTCAGAACTGACATCCTCATCATCATTCATGCATGGCTTCTTTCCCTTATCGTTGGATCTAGAAGTTCCATCACCATCCCTATTGTTCCTATTTTTGGATCCATCTATAAGGGTTCAATTGATATATGTTTTCTCATTTATAATTTTTCAAATCAAGGATATTATAGATCATAGCAATATTTGCAACTTTAGTTCAAGATTTATCAAATTATTTTCGAATTTTAGTTCTTTCCCATCCTTAGACTACCCAAAATAGAGAGAGAGTAAAAGATGAAGTCATTACATCCTAATGAGAGAGAGAAGATGAGAAGTCATCCTACTTTGTTCTAATAGGTGGCTTGTGGTAGTCCTTAAAGAAGAGATGAGATGCTAGAAGACTCTCTAGGTTAATGGGAATTCCTTCCATCCATTTCCGGATCCACTAAGGCCAGGTGGAGCAGGGGAAACCTCGGCCACCGTGAATACAGATGAGAGGTGATTATGCCAGAACCCCCATTATGCTCTTTCTAGACACCTCTATTTCACCATAGTGAACTTTAGGGCTTCCTTGGTTCAGAGATTAAGAACATAAATTCATTAATGCATATGAAGTGTGTTATGGCTTTGATACCAATTGCACAAAACCATTCTTACCCTTATCTCAATCTCATTGTCTGAATGGGCATTGTCAAAGGGATTAGAGTGCCCGCCCTTGAATGGCCCAAAATCACACACAGATAATATGCAAAAAGGAAATAAATTCTTCTTTATTGAAATGAAACAAAATGTAGGCAAAATGGAAAGAAAGATACATATAAGGAAACTAAACCAACACTACATCCCTTTTATATTAACTCCCATATAGTGTCCATATTGATGTAAAAGTCTTTATTTTTAGTAGATAACAAAAGATGTAGATAGCATGTGCATAATTTTTAGTTCTTTGCATCATCAAAAATCAAGAAAATCATGACACAATCAATACAATTGCATGGTACACTATTAAAACAAGTAAAATAGTTTTATATCAAATAGTATACTTGGCAGGACTTATATTCAAAATATTATCAACAAGTAGTTTTTCAAAACAATATTTGTTCGACAAGATTTTATTACAAGTTTCCCATTATGCTGAAATTGAGAATCATGCTTATATATTTATGTGGCTCCATTACCCCAACAAGATGGGGGGTCACCAGGATCCATATCTCCATATGAGGGAAGAGGTCAACTAAATGTACAAGTTCCACCCTCTAAATGAGGAGGTCACTTGTACTCAATATCAACAAGTATTACTAGCAGTCATAATGGGGAATAGCATTTATGTTTTCAAATTTGTTGTAAACTATAATATAGAAAATCAGAAGACTAATCAGTAGGGAGAGGTTGCTCAAATAAATACATAGGCAAGTACACATTTCAAGATGTACATATAATGTATCATCAATACTATTAGTTTGTTCAAGGAGGAGGTATAATAGAGTACCTTCTTGGTTAAATTTCAGAGTATGGATTCCAAGAAATAATAAATCAACCCCTTGAGTCAGATCCTATATCAACAAGATTGGATAAAGGGTCAAGATCATGATGTTTATAAGTTCATGTTTCAATATTCAAGATTAGAGTTACTCATTCGTATTTTATCGTGGGGTTAGGTAATTCCCTTATGATCAACCAATTTCAAGATGTTCAACATTTATTCAAGTGTCAAGTTTATTTTTGATTATGAATGACCTACCTAGGTAATTTAGGAACGTATAAGCTAACCCTAATTATTATGATAATTATTCAAGTCATTATCAAGTCTCTATATCATCATCATGATGAATTAGCATCATTTTTTTTCAAGATTAGATCAAGTTTTGATTGGTGTAATGAGTAAAGTCAGAGATCAAATATTAGGTCAAAAGATCAAGTATTTAATAAGAAAAGGTCAGATATATGCATTTGAATGGATGATTTACTAAAAATGGGAGTAGGGAATAGAATTAGGTCTTGCAACCAATTTTATTAAATCGAGCTAATTTTTCTGATGAAAATGGACTATAATTTCTATGTATTTGGAGCTATGATGCATTTTCTAGGATTTAATATAGATCTGAGCATTTAAATCTAATATTCGTGAGAGTGGTAGAAAAATACCATAAAATAGCGAAAATCCACGATCATTCAATGATGAGTGGACAATCAAGATCGTGCTACATAGGCGTTAGTGAGTGAGGTGATGGTTCACTAAGCTAAGGATCCGGTCTGATCCTTGATTTGGACGATTCAAAGTGTGGTTCACTCGGTTTTATTGGACCAAAATTATCTCCTCTTGGACTGGTGGTTCACGGACTTTCCTTCTTCGTTCAGTCCTTTGCATAAGCCAAGAAATGAAGAAGAGGAGCTCACCTGAGTTTGGGTGGCTTAGGCATAGGAGGTGCTAATAGAGGCAAGAGAGGTGACACTTGGGTTCGTCGTGACCTTGCGAAGAGGAAAGGGGGGCTCGATTGATGGGTAGGTGATGTGAGGGCAAGACACACAAAAGAAGTAGGTAGCAGCATTGTTCCATTAGAGTGAGGAATCTGGGAGGAATTATGGGTGCTCGATGCTGGGAGAGAGAGCAAGGGCGAGGCTCCTAGAAAGGTGTGGTGGCGGCGAGCATGGGGGAGCTATTTTATAGTGTCAAGGGGTAGATTTAGGGTTAATTTGAATCAGGTGGTTGACTGAGGTCACCAGATTGAGAACAAGAGTTGAGGGGAAAGTTTTGATGGCAAAACAAAGCCTTAATGGTAGTCAAAGTAGGTATATTTGAGCATGCAATTGCAAGATGAAATGTTTTGCTCGATTAGAATTTCAAATTGGGGTTGTATAGAGTTTATTGCCTCTTTTGGTCCCATTAACTCCTCCCTGCAATCAGCGGGAGGTAGAAGATGAAGGCCTAGCCACATGATCAGGACGTGATCCATGGACATATGATCTAAGGGTTGGGGTTTGTCCCCAGAGTGATCCATTGATCGCTGACATGGAAAAAGGTCGAATAAAAGGGTAATAAAGGGATTTTTAACACATTAACTTCAAGAATTCATAGAAAACTGTAGGAATGTCCAATTGAGATAACATCTGGATCCTAGGTTCACAAAAATGTGTAGAACATTTAAAAAAATTTTGAGAACCAAAAGATAAATTTGTATGGACAAATATACATCTTTGGATAAAGTGATAAATTAATCTAATTTGTAGTGTCACAAAGTGTGTAAAATCCACATTGATCATTATATTTCAAATTTGAGAATCAATATTAATCAAGTATCCAACGAACAATAAATTGAGTTCATGAGTGAGCATAAAGAGGGCAAAATAGTAATTGAACAAAAATAGAGTAAAAACTCACTTTATCACAACAAGATTCTAGAAACTTTGCTTTTAATGAACATTTTAGCCATTGCAACCCAACTACTTATTACTGAACAACTAGTTAAGAACTAAGAAGACTCTACACACTCCTTACAATGTCCCTAATCACTTGTAAACCATTCCTATAAATAGTACATGCCTTAGGACACCAAGAACACACAAGCAACACTTGAGCAATCATTTTAGAGAGAAAATCAGCTAAGCTACACTTGCTATCTTCTCCTTTGATCTCTAAGTTAGTTTCCTATAGCTACAATATCCTAGACACCACCTAGAAACGTTCATCCTAAGTGGTTAGGAGGTCTAATGTTTGATATAGGATCAAAGTGTTGTACGATATTGGTGTAATATTCCTTCTTCCAATCTACTTCTTCAAGTTGATGTAACTGTTCTCCTTGACTACTCCAAGTGTGGGAGGTTGTCTGAGGGAGCTTGTTTGGAGCTACTTCAAGCTGTGAAGGCTGCTCCTAGGCGATTGGAGCTACTTCAAGGTGTGAAGGCTGCTCCAAGATGATTGATGCTACTTCAAGGAGGTGAAGGTTGCATCAAGGTGGTGGAGGTGGATCATCGTCTTCTCCTTGAGTTCTCTTCAGCATCCCGGTAAAGAAGAGGTCGAGGTGAAGTGATTGTATTTTATTGTAATTCCTTGAGAGGTAATAAAATTGATCACTTGCAAAATCCCAATTGGAGACAATTCGGTAGTGGATTGACATCCTTCAATTTGAAGGGTGGAACCACTCTAAATTGCAAGTATTTTCCTTGTTTCCCTCTCCTTCTTGCAATTTAAGTTTTAAATTAATTTTAAAATTATGAGAAGCACTATTCACCTCCCTCTAGATCTTTCAATATGTTTTCCAATTTCACTTATCAAGTGCCCAAGATATCACTCCTGTAGGAGGGACAAATCTCATCTACATCTCTCATAGTCAATCCCCATGTGTCACAATGTACCCGAGCACCACCTTTTTGGCAACCCTTATTAATGGTTGTGTTGGTTGGTGTCAAAGTTCACCAAACAACATGTGATGAGTGTAGTAACTCTAGGTCTAAGAACTACTATCACCACTATCACTTTGAGAATGATTGTGAGTACCATTCCATGGTCTCCATGTATCACTCTCAATGTGGGCATGTCCGATATACTATCTGAATAACAAGTATCTATGTGTTTGACTTGATATCCCATATAGTGACTAATGAGACTATGTCATCAGTCAACACACATTCTAGTCTTATGTATTATTGTTTTTTATTTTGCTTCCATAATAACATCCGACTAGGGACATAACAATAATTTATATACTCTTATCATACTTATGATATCATTCTTTAGGTCCTTAACCTGAAGACATACGTCATCGAGTGACATCATTCTATAGACATATACTATGTATGTGTCATCATATCATGACTAAGACAAACATAATAGACAAAATAACCTTTATTATTATTGAATCAAGTATATGATGCCCCATTTCAATCATCATATGATTTTCTCTCTAGGCATCAATACCAAAAAACTCCCACTTGTACTTAGATCCAATCACCTACAAATATTATTCTAAATCACCTTAACATGTTCATCATGTTTCTATTGTGTAAGTGATTTTGTAGTGGGTTATCCACATTTGCTTCTAGTTAGTATTTTGCAAGTCTTCACATCTCCTTACTGTGCGATTTCTCGTATGAGATGGAAATGTTGTAGTATGCTATATGAGTTCCTTTGCTTATTGTTGTCACACTATTTCTACTATGTCATCAATAGTTGGAACCTCCCCAAATTTGTCTAAATGAATTTCTTGATCCATACATAAACAACATTGTGTTCATAACAGCAAGGTACTCAGGTTTTATTATATAATCAACAACTATCACTTACTCATAACTTTTCTGACTTACAACTTTGTATCAAGGGAAAACACAAATTTTAATTATGATCGTCAATCTTCTTTGTCAGTTAGGAAACTTGCATCAGTGCAACCCGTTACATACAACTCTTCATTATTACCATAAACATTGAACGGGTCATGCGTGCTTCTCAAGTACTTAAGGATGTTCTTTATGGTAATCTAGTGACCTTCACGGGCATCTGACTGATATTTGCTTGTCATGTCCATTACATACGAGATAACAGGATGAGTACATAACATTGCATACATGATAGATCTGATAGAGGATGCATATGACACCTTACTCATGCTTTCCCATTCTTTACAAAAACTTGGACATTGGGCTCTCTATAGATTAATTCCATGGAGCATGGACAAATGTTCTCTCTTTGAGTGTTGCATGTTGAACCCTTTCAACATCTTGACAATGTATATGCTCTTACTTAGGTCAATAAGCCTTCTAGATCTATCTATATAGATCTTAATTCCTAAGATATAGCATGTTTAGCCTAAATCCTTCATAGATAAGATTATTTCCCAACCCTGTAATTAACATTTATAGGATAAGGATGTCATTCCTCATCAATATGTGGAATACAGATATGCTCTCACTGACCTTCTGTAAACACATTTTTCATCTTCATTTTGACTAAAGAAAAACTCTTTGACTGTCTTATCAAATCAAAGATACAAACTCTGAGATTCTTGCTTTAATCCATAGATTGATCTTTATAGCTTACAAACTTTATTTTCCTTATTTGGATTTATCAAACCTTTAGGTTGTGCCATGCACACATCCTCATGAATATTCCTTCTTAGGAATGTGATTTTAACAACCTATTCCAAATCTCATAATCATAATAATCTACAATCGCAAGCATGATCATGATGGATTTAACCATGACAATTGATGAAAATACTTTCATCATGTCTGACACCTTGAACTTGTTTGAAACCCTTTGCAACCAATATGTCCTTCTAGGTTTGTACATTACCATCCATGTCAGTCTTCTTCTTGAACACGCACTTGTACCATATGAGTTTTATCTCTTCAGGTGGATCCATTAAGGTCATACCTTGTTAGTGTATGTAGAGTATCTTATATCCAATGACCTCAAGACATTTATCAGACTCTGGTCCCTCAATAGTTTCTAGGTATGTTGTTGGCTCATAATTTATGACAAACACACTACCTTCTTGAGACATAATAAATCCTAATCTTTCATACTCAAAGTCTGTTCTACTATGTCTAGGAGGTTCATATGCTACATGAGGAACTTGAGATTCCATAAAAAATTGTGATTCTTCTTGTTCCCACTGTACCTCTATAGGTTCAATGTTTTCTTATTGGTCTCAAACTTTTCAAGTTATACTTTTATCCCACTCATTCCTTTGGAAATAAATTCCCATTTAGGAATACAACCATCCTGGAAACAAATACTTTGTTGTTGGATGTGATATAAAAGTAGTATCTTCTGGTTTCCCTAGGATATCTAACAAAATAACATTTATGTGATTTGGGACAAAGCTCTTAAAGAAATTATTTTCTCATGTAAAATTCTCATTTCAAATCTTCATAAATGACATGTCAGGACACTTCCCATGCCATATATCATATGGTGTCTTTGGAATTGATTAGTTGGTACATGGTTTTGTGTCAAACATGTACCCAAAATAAAGGTGGAAGATTAAATACATTTATCAATGTTTGTACCATGACTGACAGGGTGTGACTTCTTTTTGATACATCATTATGTTTTAGGTGGAGTCTATTATGATACAACATCAAAGTCTCACAGAAGGTCCTGAAACTATTGGTTCAAGTATTCTCCACATCAATTGTATCAAAGTGTTTTAATACTAGTAATCACCTTTAGCATTTGTTCTAAAAGGTCTACATACATTAGTTGTATGAATCCTAATAGACCATTCTCTCTCACTGTTTCCATCAAAAAGAGATTTTGTCATCTTGTCCAACAAATAATACTCACATACCTCTATTGGTTTGAAACCATAAGTGTGGGGTCTGATCTCCAAACCATGACATAAACACGATTAAAACTTAGCGGAAGCGATTCGATAATCAGCTGAAGACAAAAATCACGGGAAATTAAAACTTTTCGAGACAAAAACTTGGATCCATAAAAACTTCTTTCATAAAGTGATATAAACTTGTTTACATCTCAGGATAATTACTTCTTGAGTAATTATATACATCAAGATACAAAATCTCAAATCACCTAACACAAGACTCCAAGACCTGAGAGTACAGAGGACACATAGGATTGACTCTAACTACACCACATGGCAGACTAAATCTCCACCTGAGATTACTGCTGCTCCTGGTGCTGCTGCTGCTGAGACTGGTCACCTGTAGGCTGGTTCCTTCGTCTTCGACGTCCACCTAACAAGTTGAAGTCTACGGGGTGAGACAATTTTACATAATTGTCCCAGCGAGAGTTATAACTCTCTTCCAGAAGCTTTAATATACCATCAAAGAATATCTTAAGCAGTAAAGCCTTCAAAGTATTAGATAACAGTTGCAACTATAATAAGATCTCAACATTTATGAGATATGAAGAAGTATAAGCACTATAACAGTGTAACATCAATCAACTAACTTGGAGTTATCTCTAACAAGTATACTACGTGGTTGATTATGTTTTACAAACAACATTATGCCCTGTGGAGATGAGGCATACCACTCATACTCCAACTGATCGCTGAGAAGTCACATCAGTATCATACATAGGTCACTAAGAGAGTCGGATTCTCATGACCTTCACCTTCCTCAGTCAGTGAGAGGATCACTTGTAGGACATCTCGTGTCTCTACTACTATAGCTCACCAGGGTAAATTGGTCCTTCGCTATTCTAGAGTTACAGTGGCGTTCTGTACTCTCTTCGTCATCAGGAGATTTCATGTTTATCTCCACTGATACAGATATCTGTGTTTTCTTCGTCATCATGAGGTTTCATGTTTACCTACCACTGATACGGTATGGAATTATAGTGAAGGATGGACGGATTACGCATCTACATCACTTTCCTACATTAGGATGTAAGGTTCTACACATCCATGTACCCCACATACTCAAAAGTATGTGCTCTAGGAGTTCCCTGAGGAAAACCTGTTTCACCATCACTTGATCTCTGACAATGATGGATCTATGATCAGGGATCTACATTATACTTGATTAGTTAGGTACATTTAGTATTCTTTAACAACATACATTGTTCTTCAAACAATAATCAGTAGCATAACAGCTAAAACAAGAGAATACTAAATGTAACAGGCCTAACTCATATCAATCATAATTTCTCATCATACTCATCACAAGTCATCTCCAAAGCATGACTTTGATGGTATTCATGGCTCTCACAGCCCATTATCAACATAGGATGCCATTGACAAGGCATCAAGTTACTTTTCTTATTCATAAGGCTAACATCATGCCTTCAATGAATATAATATCAACATCCATACCTGGATATGATCACCTTCATATCAGAACCTACATGGTTAATTCAACTGATAAAGGTAATACAAAATAAGGAATATACTTCCCACTCTTGTCATAAGAGTTAAATCCTCTGATTCTCATCAATTGGAGTTTAATACTTATTTGCATGCCATTACCCTTGAATTAGGGTTTACTATTCACATTATGGTGACTTGAACTCATAACATCATCATGTATGAGTAACATCATCATTAATGCTCTCAAATTAGTTAAAGGTTCATCATTTATCATAATTAGGGTCTCTATGACTTCACATAGGTGAATCATACCCTAATTATGCTCATTCATGTGCATTGAAGATGCTTCACTTAAGTTTCCATCCAATTAGGGTTACTTTCTCTCTCTAGGGTACTTTCTCTCTCTAGAGTACTTTCTCTCTCTCTAGAATACTCTCTCTTTCTTCATACTAGTGGTTGATGATAACATTAGACTAGATCAAGTTGGATAGAGTCATTATGGCTAAAAACATCATTCTCATGTAATTAGGGTTTGAATTGAGCAAGATATAACTCAATTGACCCTTCAGGGGTATTTTGGTAATTCACCCCATTGATCATCATCATGGTCTAAACCTTAGTCAATTAATCCCTTAATATCCTAGGTTATCATTAGGGTTTTTAGATTAGGGCATCATTGAATCATTTATATCTTCAATTGATTGAGTGAAGTCAACCATGAATCACCTTGATCGATCTTAATCATCAACCTTCAATCGGTTTGAGACCGTTTGAATATGTTGACCGTTTAGCCAATTTGACTTCCAAGACCGCGAGGGTGAGTAGACTGTTTGATCCACCTTTGACCTCAGGACCGCGAGCCCTCATCCTACTCCAAGATCGCGAGCCCTCTCAATTGATTTCAAGACCGCGAGAGTGAGTAGACCGTTTGATCCACCTTTGACCTCAGGACCGTGAGGCCCCTCTCGGTCTTGAGACCGCGAGCCCTCTCTCGGTCTTGAGACCGTGAGCCCCCTCACGGTCTTGAGACCGTTTGCCCAAAAGGGCAATTTCAGACCGTTTGAAAATCAGGAATAAATTCAATTAAAGTTGTTACTTAAAAAGGCCATATCTCCTGATTCCTTTGGAGTTAACCTCTCAATTTTTGAGGGTGATTAGCATACATAATTAGGAACAGATTTCTTATACGGTCCACGCTCGGTCAACGGGTCCAAACGGTCGTGAAGACCGCTTGCCCTCTCGCGGTCCAGAGACCGTTTGCTCACCTCGCGGTCCTAAGACCGAGAGAGCAAGTTAGGGAGACCATTTAAGAAAGTGAAAAGCGGTGGGTTTTTCTTGGAAATCACGCCTTCATCTCCTAGCTCAAGAACAGTATGGATATCCCACGGATGTGCTTGCAAAATAGCAAAGAAAAGTAGGGAAACACGAAGAACTATCATATAACCGCATATAAGAGATGTATATAGTAAAGCATGGGTTTAGAGTTATAAAACCTGCCTAAAGCTTGCTCCTTGAGCTCAAAGCTTTCAAGCTCCAAGCTCTAATGGCGCCCTTGAGTTCCCACAGGTTGGACAAGGTGAAAACTCCAAGGAAAGACGAAAAGAGATGGCTAGAAAGATAGGGTTTCGTGAGTTAGTCACCAAATTGACCTTGAATTCGAGTTCTAACCATGGAATTAGGCAAGAAGAGGGATTCAAACCTACCTTGCACCCTTGGTCGTTCCTCTTTGAGCTCCAAGACAGTCCTTAGTCGGCCAAGCAAGGGGAAACAGTGATATGCACGAAGGAAAGGTTCCTTTGCTTGAGAGGTAAAGTGTATATATACATGGGTGAGGTTTCATTAAAGGCCCATAAGTGTCCCATAAATCCAACTAGGTCCTTCCTTAATTACTTGCTCGTCCCTTCCTCTTTATTCTAAGGACAAAACTTCTCTTAAGGTCTAGAAAAAGAGGGCAAAGAAGATCAATCTAATACTAAGGTATATACATAAAAGGGTTATTGTACATATACCCTGATTATTCAATCACAAGGTATATTTCATAACTTGATAATTCAATCGAGGTGACTTCCTCATCATTTCTTCTCTAAATGATGGTAAGAATCTAGAAAGATACATTAGATGATATATTTTACAAATTGCATCCCTTAATTTGGGTAAATTGCATTTTACCCCAAATTAGGGTTTCAAGCACCGGGATTGCTTCCACAGCTGCACCTTGGTGCCCAAGTTTGGGAAATCCCTCAAACTTTGCCAAAAAGATTTATCATGATGTCTCAACATCATAGGAACATCTCATCATGTGCAAATTGCAAGGTAACCCTTTCAACTGGGTAAATTGCACATAGGTCCATGTATATCAAAACAATGCTACAACTTTAAATAAAAAGGAGCAAATATTGAACTATATGTTTCTGAGAAACTTAATTACATGCTCAGAGTTAATCACAAAGATTTAATTACATATTTAAGCAAAACACCTAGGGTTAACTCATAACCCAAGTCATGGATGTTACAAATTATCCACCCCTTACAAGGATTTCGTCCCCGAAATCGATAAGACATATTAAGAGAAAAGGGCAGGATACCTCCTTCTCATCTCATTCTCTAACTCCCAAGTGGCTTCTTCAACACCACGGTGGTTCCAGAGGACTTTTACAAGACTTATATCTTTCTTCTTTAACTTTTTAATTCTTTTATCAAGGATTGACACTGGTCCTTCCTCATAGGATATATCATCATTCAATTCTACTTCCATGGGTTGTAGAACTGACTCGGTGTCTGGGTGACATTTCTTCAACATAGAAATGTGAAACACAGGGTGTAACCTCTGTAACTCTGGGGGCAGCTCTAGTCTATATGCTACCTTTCCATTCCGTTCAATGATTGGATAAGGCCCCATAAATCTAGGAGCTAACTTCCCCTTCCTTCCAAAACGGAGGACTCCTTTCCAAGGTGAGACCTTGAGATACACTCTGTCTCCAACCTGGAACTCTAAGGGTCTACGACGTTTGTCAGCATAAGATTTCTGCCTATCCTGAGCAGTCTTAATCTTTTGTTGTATTACTTTAATCTTTTCTGTGGTCTGTTGCACAAGGTCAGGACCTAACAACTGATGTTCACCAGTCTCAAACCAACACAAAGGTGATCTACAACGTCTACCATACAAGGCTTCATAAGGTGCCATATCAATACTATGCTGATAGCTATTGTTATAGGCAAACTCTATCAAGCTTAGGTGTAGATCCCAACTTCCGGTGAACTGGAGAACACATGCTCTCAACAGGTCTTCTATGGTCTGTATGGTCCTTTCCGACTGTCCATCAGTCTGTGGATGAAAGGTCGTACTAAACCTCAGTTTGGTGCCTAAGGCTCTGTGTAACTATTCCCAAAAATGACTCGTAAATTGAGGACCTCTGTCAGAAACTATTGTGACAGGAACTCCGTGCAAACGCACTATCTCTTGAACATACAATTCTGATAACCTTTCAGCAGAAAAGATTGTTTTGACAGGTAAGAAATGTGTTGTCTTAGTCAACCTATCAACAATTACCCAAATGGAATCATGTCCTTTGCTTGTCCTGGGCAGGCCAACAACAAAGTCCATGGTCACATGGTCCCACTTCCACTGTGGTATGGGTAAGGGTTGCATTGTCCCTGCAGGCTTCTGGTGTTCAGCTTTAACTTGTTGACACACATGACACCTCAGAACAAACTCTGCAACATCCTTCTTCATTCCAGGCCACCAATACAGATCTTTCAAATTCCGATACATCTTGGTGCTCCCTGGATGCATAGCATACATGGAAGAATGGGCTTCTTCCAGGACTAACTTTCTCAAGTTTTCCACATCCAGCACTATCATCCTTCCATTATAATAAGCTACTTGATCCTCTGAGTCATGAAAACCATCTTGTTTCTCATTTCCATACTCAGATCTAATCTGTTGAACTGCAGCATCACCTAGCTGTGCTTCCTTAATCTGCTCTCTTAGGGTAGGTTTAATATGCATCTCAGCTAACAAACCGGCTAACAATGACACCTTCAACTGTACATTGTCTTGCCTTAAAGAGATAAGCATATCTCTCCTAGAGCATACTAAAGAGTTTAGTCGTGCTCTATTCATGGTTGATGTTGCTGATTTCCTACTCAAGGCATCTGCAACAACATTGGCCTTG
Source organism: Alisma plantago-aquatica (assembly GCA_963693085.1). Taxonomy (NCBI): domain Eukaryota; kingdom Viridiplantae; phylum Streptophyta; class Magnoliopsida; order Alismatales; family Alismataceae; genus Alisma; species Alisma plantago-aquatica. The sequence continues at coordinate 466,193,177 of OY856415.1, forward strand.
CCTGGATGGTAATCAATTGTACAGTCATAGTCCTTGATTAACTCCATCCAGCGACGTTGCCTCATGTTGAGCTCATGCTGAGAGAAGATATACTTAAGGTTTTTGTGGTCTGTGAAAATCTGGAATGTTTCTCCGTAGAGATAGTGTCTCCAGATTTTCAAGGCATGAACCACATCAGCTAACTCTAGATCGTGTGTCGGATAATTCTCCTCGTGTTTCTTAAGCTGTCGGGAAGCAAAAGAAATCACTTGTTTATCCTGCATCAACACACATCCAAGTCCATTCTTGGAAGCATCACAGAAGACTACATATCCTTTTCCTTGTTCAGGTAGCACTAGCACAGGTGCACTTGTCAATCTCTCCTTCAGCAACTGGAAATACTGTTGACACTTATCACTCCAAGAAAAAGGAACATCTTTCCGGGTCAACTTGGTCAAAGGTAAGGCTATAGAACTAAAGTTCTTAATGAACCTTCGATAATAGCCAGCTAACCCCAAGAAACTTCAAATCTCCGTCGGTGTCTTCGGTTGTTCCCACTGTAGAACAGATTCTACTTTCATAGGGTCAACACGAATTCCCGAGGCAGATATCACATGACCAAGAAAAGATACCTCCGGTAGCCAAAACTCACACTTGCTAAACTTAGCATACATCTTATGTTCTCTTAGCAAGGTCAAAGCTTGGCGAAGATGTTGTTCATGTTACTGAGCATCCTTACTATAGATCAGAATGTCATCTATGAAGACGACAACACACTGATCAAGGAAAGGTCGAAAAACTCTATTCATGAGTTCCATAAATACATCTGGTGCATTGGTTAGTCCAGACGACATAATCGTGAACTCATAGTGACCATATCTTGTTATAAAGGCGGACTTGGATATGTCACTATCCTTAATACGGAGTTGATGATATCCAGACCTCAAGTCTATTTTTGAAAAGACTGTTGCACCACGCAACTGGTCAAAGAGATCATCAATCCTCGGCAGAGGGTACTTATTCTTTATTGTTACTTTATTGAGTTGTCTGTAGTCGATGCACAACCGCATTGACCCATCTTTCTTTTTAACAAACAAGACCGGAGCACCCCAAGGTGAAGTACTCGGTCGGATAAAACCTCTCTCAAGTAACTCTTGAAGCTGTTTCTTGAGTTCTGCCATCTCGGCAGGCACCATTCTATACAGAGTCTGAGCTATGGGTTTCGTATCTGGAATCAGATTGATTTCAAAATCAATCTCCCAAGGTGGTGGTATACCAGGAAGTTCTTTAGGAAACACATCTTCAAATTCCCTGACTATAGGAACTTTAGTATGATTGGAACTTTCCTTGGTAACATCTACCACATGGGCTAAGAATGCATAACATCCTTGCCTCAACAGCTTATCAGCAACCATAGCTGATACAAGACAGGTGGGTAGAATCTTTCTTTCTCCTTGAAAGATCCATGTGTTGCTTTCATCAGCAAACACAGCCAACTTGGACTCACAATCCAAGACAACTCTATACCTTTCTAAGGTATCCATCCCAAGGATTATATCAAATCCTTGCATATCAAGTGGTATAAGGTCCACTTGAATGCGATGGTCAGAAAAGAAGAGGATGCAGGGAGAACATACCTCCTGCAAAACGGCAGACCCACTCAACGGAGTCTCTAACAACAAACTATCTGCTCTATGACTAACAGTCACATTGCAGTTACGAATCACTTCACGAGTGATGAAAGAGTGCGTAGCACCCGGATCAATCAGAACGGATACAACACAGGATGTAGACATATCAGAATATAAAAGTTTCATCTGACCTACCACTACCCGTGGATTGACCACTGCCTCAGGTGGGTTCATAGCATAGAACCTCGCAGTCACCTGGTGTTGAGGTGGTGCTGATGATCCAGCTTGGGATGCTTGTCCACGTCCTCGAGCTGCTCCTTGATGTTGTCTGCTCTGAGATCTCTGTTGATTCTGTCTCGGAGGTTGTTGTGTCACACTAGCAGGCCTAGAACGGCAATCCTTCATCAAGTGTCCCACCTTACCACAGTTGTAACAACTCCTCTCCTGTTGTTGTGGTCTAGGTGGTCCAGTGACTGACACAGATGCAGAACTGTGCGTCCCTTGAAGCGGTTGACTCCGTCCTCTACCTCTACTTGGTGTCCATTGAGTTTGAAAACTCGATCTGGGTGGTGGAGGGTTAGGTGCAGAGAATCTAGGTTTCTTGGAATCCCTAGATGAAGAACCTTGGAACTGTGGATATCTTTTATGGGTTTGTCTCTTCTCAACCACATATCTCTCTATCCTTCGGACTGACTCAACGAAGGTAGAGAATCTCTCTCGGTTCTCTAAGGTAGATACAGGGGTTGACATATCAGAATTGAAACCCTTCTCGAATCTTCTGATTCTTTCCTCATCTGTAGCAGCCATGTGCGGACAGAACCACAGCAACTCCATGAACTTAGCTTCCTACTCGCTAATGTTCATCATACCTTGCCTTAGTTTCTCGAACTGAGAGATCTTCTCATCTAGGAAGGTCTTTGGAAAATATCTATTGATAAATTCCCGACGAAACTCTTCCCATGAGAACTCTACTCCAGGTCTCTTCTGCTCTTCCATGTTCCACCAGTGACCAGCACTGCCTTTGAGAAGATAGACAACATGTCTAACCTTCTCAGCTTCCGGAATCATAAGAATTCTGAAAGCCTTCTCCAACTCTGTCAACCATAAGTCAGCATCTGCAGGGTCGGCAGTTCCGAAGTACTCGGTAGCTCCGACACGACGAAGTCGTTCGAACGTCTTACCGATACCTTGTGCTTCATGCTGGACAGGTGCCCTAGATGGAATGGGCATCCTATCGGTTATATGTGTCATGGCAGTCATGAACTGCCCGAACATCGTCTGTACAGCTGGGTTACTCATGTCAGCTGGGTCGAACTGGGGTGGCTCTCTTTGCGACTCAGGTGCAGGTTGTTCTATCCTCGGAACCCTTGCACCGCCTCGAGGTGCACTAGCACTACTCTCTGCCACGTACTCATCATGATGTTCTGACATCCTTAGGTATCTTCTTCTCCTGAGGAGCAAAAGATTCTATTAGATAAGGAAGGAGTACTAAAGATAGACTCGACATCCTAAGTCCTATGCCTCTGTAGACTCAACTGACCTAGAGCTCTGATACCACTAATTGTGGGGTCTGATCTCCAAACCATGACATAAACACGATTAAAACTTAGCGGAAGCGATTCGATAATCAGTTGAAGACAAAAATCATGGGAAATTAAAACTTTTCGAGACAAGAACTTGGATCCATAAAAACGTCTTTCATAAAGTGATATAAACTTGTTTACATCTCAGGATAATTACTTCTTGAGTAATTATATACATCAAGATACAAAATCTCAAATCACCTAACACAAGACTCCAAGACCTGAGAGTACAGAGGACACATAGGATTGACTCTAACTACACCACATGGCAGACTAAATCTCCACCTGAGATTACTGCTGCTCCTGGTGCTGCTGCTGCTGAGACTGGTCACCTGTAGGCTGGTTCCTTCGTCTCCGACGTCCACCTAACAAGTTGAAGTCTACGGGGTGAGACAATTTTACATAATTGTCCCAGCGAGAGTTATAACTCTCTGCCAGAAGCTTTAATATACCATCAAAGAATATCTTAAGCAGTAAAGCCTTCAAAGTATTAGATAACAGTTGCAACTATAACAAGATCTCAACATTTATGAGATATGAAGAAGTATAAGCACTATAACTGTGTAACATCAATCAACTAACTTGGAGTTATCTCTAACAAGTATACTACGTGGTTGATTATGTTTTCACTACTACAGAAGTGCCTTTTAGTGTCGGTTGTTTAACCCCCTTAGGCGTCGGTTTCTGAACGACGCCTATGTGGGCGCCGCTAAAAGGTTGGACACTTCAGCGTCGGTTAAAAAACCGACACCTATTTAACATCAAGGCGTCGGTTTATTATAAAACACCGACTCCAAAAGGGTTCGCGCCACAGAAAACGGCATCATCTAGGACGCTTTCTGCGTCGGTTATATACTAAAAAACCGACGCCTATTTAACATCAAGGCGTCGGTTTATTATAAAACACCGACTCCAAAAGGGTTCGCGCCACAGAAAATGGCGTCATCTAGGATGCTTTCTGCGTCGGTTATATACTAAAAACCCGACGCAGAAAAGTGTCCTAGATGACTCCCATTTCCTGTAGCGCGAACACTTTTGGCGTCGGTGTTCAACAAAAAACCGACGCTGTAAGTCTGTGCTGACGGTTATCGGTAAATAACCGACGCCTATATCTATTTTTTTTTATAAATCTATTTGCAGGCCTGCTGTGGCTGGTCAGCAGGATGAGAACCTGCAGTTCAGTTTTCTAAACTGCAGGTTTACGACATCCATTGATATCAGCCTACAAACAGGCCACAAACCTGCAAAATTAACATAAAAAGATTCACACAAGTAGATACATTCAGACATCAATTCAATTGTCACGTTCACACATAGAATCATTCAAATACATGTTTTAACATTCAGAAACATTCATTTACAAAGTATCATTCATCATCACTATCAACATCCCAATTATATCTTACAGTTTATGACCCCACATGCCTTCCTCCCCAGTTCCTGCCGCTAGACAACCACACAATGGATCCAAGAGGATATGCAGGCATTTTCCAAAGACTATAGGCTGAGTTAACTATTGAGTTAACTCAGCCTATAGTCTTTGGCGAACGCCTGCAATCCTCTTGGATCCATTGTGTGGTCGTCTAGCGGCAGGAACTGAGGAGGAAGGCATGTGGGGTGATAAACTGTCAGGACTAGCACAGCAAGTTGCGATGGAGGTGGAGACGACGACGACGGTGGTGCTTCAGGCGACGCCTGCTTGGCCGGGTAGGGCTCGGCGAAAGGGTTCAACTGCGGCATGGCTTCGATGTAGTAGAGGGAAGGGAGGGGTTCAGAATCCTACGAGAAACGTTTAGAGATGAGGATATTACTGCGGAGGAGGAGGAAACGATAGACGATATCTCGAGTTGGAATGTCCTCTCCGCGCATCAAGTTGCTCCAGTGCTTCAGTGGGTACATGTGCATCATCAACCTAAAATTTGACAAAAATAAACACACTAAATTAGCATTTGTATTAAAAAAGCAAACATTTAGCTTCAAGTTGTTACCGCAATGCCGCAAAAATTCATCCCTTGTGCCCTGAGGGATGAACGTGCCTTGTTTCCTCTGCTCGTGCAGCTCCCGCTAATCACCATAAACAGAAATTGGTAAGTTAACACCACAAATAATCAATATTCAAACGATTGCTCTAAGAGTTGTATTTTACCATTTTTGCAGCCGCCTCCGCGCATCAAGTTGCTCAATTGCTTCAGTGGGTACCTGTGCATCATCAACCTAAAATTTGACAAAAATAAACACACTGAATTAGGCCAATATAGAAATATAGGATATATGACATAACTAGAAGATAATGAATTTTATAGAAATACAGGATATGTTTTTAGAACTTACATTGGTATCCTCACCATGCTCGTCATGGACAACATGCTCATCATGGACTTCATGCTCATCATGGACTTCATGCTCATCATGAACATCATTCTCATCATGGTCAGCCATCTGAAAATGTCATTAAAAAGGCAAACATTTAGCATTTCTATCAACTAGAAAAAGGAAAACATTTAGCATTTGTATAAATTAGAAAAAGGAAAACATTTACCATTTGTATAAACATACATGTCTCTAAAATTGTGATCTTTTATCAATTAACAATCCTTCATTGTGATCTCCGCGCACATATAAGTCATCATTAGCTTCAATATTTTGTGGAGTTGGCAACCCAACTGAGAATGGACTGGAGTCATCATACTTATCATAGTACTCTTCTTCATCTATAGGATCTTCAATGAACTGTCTTTTACCATGAAGAACAACCGACCATTTATCATTTGCAGGATCATCGATATAGAATATTTGTTTTGCCTGCGATGCCAATATGAATGGTTCAGCCTTCTCGCCAATCATTTAAAAGTTCACCAAAGTGAAACCCAATTCATCCACTATAACTCCTTTGGTGTTATCAACCCAATTACATTTAAAGAGCGGAATATTGAAATCTATGTAGTCAAACTCCCAAATGTCTTCAATGACACCGTAATATGACATTTTAGCTTCACGTGGACTCTTATCCTTTGCACTTGCAAAGTACATAGTTGACGCTTGAAGAGTGACCCCACTATTTTGGACAACACTCTTATCATCTTGGCGCTTTGTGTAATATGTGAATCCATTAATGTCAAACCCTTCATAAGACATAACATTCGGTTTTGGTTTAAAGGCGAGACATTTGATAGTTTCTGTAATATCATTTGGTGTTTGAGATAGTTGATGTAAGACTTTATCTTCAAACCACTTAGTAAAAGTCTTATTATGCTCTCTAGCAAGCCACATTGAACTTGCTTGAGGATGTTGTCTCTTTATGAAATTGGTATGTTCCTCGATATAAACACTCACTTCGTCCATATTATGTAAAATATACAAGTGAGCTTGTTCCAACTGCTCACGGCTGATTACTTTCACCCGTGATCCCAAAATTCCTTTGCCCTCCTCAATATTCTTGTCATTATCAGGAGTGTCATTACCACTGAGAAAGTCATTGCAGAAATCCATAACCTCTCTCGCCACATAACCTTCAATAATACTCCCTTCAGGACGATAACGGTTTCGAACATCACCTTTAAAAATGCTCATGTATCGTTCAAAGGGATACATCCAATGCAAGAAAACCGGTCCCAAGATTTTCACTTCCCTAGTCAAGTGGACAACAAGATGTACCATGATATCAAAGAACGAAGGAGGGAAATACATCTCAAGCTGACATAGGGTAACAACCACTTCTCTTTGCAAATTATCGAGAGTATCAGGGTCAATAACTTTGCTGCATAGACTGTTGAAAAAGAAACAAAGTCTGGTAATTGCAAACCTTACATGCTTCGGCAATATAGATCGAATTGCCACGGGCAATATTTGTTGCATTAGAGTGTGACAATCATGAGATTTAAGACCTATCAACTTCAGATCTTTCATTGATACCAATCTACGGATGTTGGATGAGTAACCATGTGGCACCTTAACATTTACCAAGCATTCACAAAAAGTTTTCTTCTCCTTTCTAGACAACGTGTAACAAGCGGGAGGTAAGTATGTTCTTTTATTACCCATTTCACGTAATTCTGTTAATTCTGACCTTATTCCCATTTCACGTAATTCTGACCTTATTCCCATTTCACGTAATTCTGTTAATTCTGACCTTATTCCCATTTCACGTAGGTCCAGTCTGGATTTTATCCCATCTTTAGTCTTACCTGGTATATTTAATAGAGTACCAATGATGCTATCACAGACATTTTTCTCAACGTGCATTACATCGATACAATGCCTGACTGACAAAGAACTCCAATAAGGAAGATCCCAAAATATTGACTTCTTTTTGAATGAAGAATTGTCACTCCGTGTGGCCATACTACATTGTGATTTCTTACCAAATTCATTGACAATGTCTTTTACTCTTTCATAAACAACATCCCCTGGTATAGGTTTAGGTGCACTCCGTTCATCATTCCATCCATTGAATGCTTTGCGCTTCCTACGATACGGATGGAATTTTGAAAGAAACCTTCGATGACCAAGATATACAGTCTTGCCGCCATATTTTAGTCTTATTGAATCAGTGTTTTCTTCACATATAGGACACGCTTTAGCTCCTTTGACACTATATCCAGACAAATTCCCATATGCCGGAAAGTCATTAATAGTGCAAAACAACATAGCATGCAAACGAAATGTCTCTCTTGCTGAAGCATCATAGGTCATCACACCTTCAGCCCAAAGTTTCTTTAAGTCATCAATCAAAGGTTCAAGATAAACATCGATATCATTTCCGGGTTGTTTAGGGCCCGATATCAACAATGACAACATAACGTACTTATTTTTCATACACAGCCAGGGAGGAAGATTGTATATAACAAGCATGACTGGCCAAGTGCTATGTTGGCTGCTCAATGTCCCGTACGGATTCATCCCGTCTGTACAAAGCCCAAGTCTTAGATTCCTGACTTCTTCACCAAATTTAGGGAACAATACATCAATCTTCTTCCACTGTGGGGAATCAGACGCATGTCGTAGGATCCCATCATTATTTTTCTTAACATCTGCATGCCACCTCAAATTCTTCGCATCTTTCGGATTTGCAAACAAGCGTTGAAACCGTGATGTTATAGGTAGATACCACAACACCTTGGCAGGAGAACCAGTTTTGGACTCCCCCGAAGTCGTCAATTTATATCGTGACGCACCACATTTTGGACAATCTTTCAAATCTACATAGTCCTTTTGAAATAATACACAATCATTCGGGCATGCGTGTATCTTTTTGGCCTCCATTCCCATTGGGCACAACATTTTCTTTACCTGGTATGTTGAGATTGGCAGCTCGTTTCCTTCAGGAAGAATTTCTTTCAACAAAGTCAACAATTCAGTGAAGCTTTTGTCGCTCCATCTATTGTTAGCTTTCAACTTATACAATCTCAGCACAGCGCTAAGCTTCGTAAACTTAGCACAGCCTGTGTATAACGGTATCTCAGCATCATGCACAATGTTTGTAAAGATAGGAGGTGGATCGGTGTGCTCTACCCTACAACTATCCAGCATCACATCAACAATGTCTGCTAGAACTGGTTCGTTCACATTTACGTCATCGGAGGCAATTTCTTCTTCCACCCAAGCACTGCTATTGACATCTACTGGATTCGATTTTGAAATCTCTCCATGCCAGTGCCATTCTGTATAGCCTTGTACAATCCCGTTGCACATGACATGACTTTTGATTTCCTCACCAGTGTTGACTTTCAAGTTGTTACCGCAATGCCTACATGGACAGTAGAACCTATCTTTAGGTTTTTTCCTATGTTCCTCGGCAAATCTAATAAACTGATCAAGACCAGATATAAACTCTGCGGTGCAACGATTACGAATGGACATCCATGATCTATCCATTCTATGATCAGAGAAAGCAAGTATATATTAGGAAAGCAAGTATATATTAGGAAACAAGTATATAAGCAAGTATGTCGTATTAAAGTTCATCATTAAGAAAGATATAAGCAAGTATGTCGTATTAAAATAGACTAAACAATAAAAGAATTTTTTTTTGAGGCAAGACAATATGAGAAAATAGTAGTGTAATCATGTAAATGGGAACATTCATGGGAACACACAAAGTGTAAGTACATATAACGATGTTATATATTTTTAGAAAAAGTTGTATAACATCAGTTAACCTTTTAAACAAGTATATATTAGGAAACAAGTATATATTAGTCAATCTTGGACGGGTTTCTAGGCCAACAAACACATTTGATGTCAATCTTATATATAATAAATGTGTACCACTTATCCCATCCTTGAACACCTAATCTCACTAGTAAGTGTATAATGTGTATTTGGTTTTCAAGAAAATTTCGGCAGTATTTCCCCGTTGTTCTCTAAGTACATATGTACTTAGAGAACAAACGGGGAAATGCTACCGAAATTTTCTCGAAAACCCAATACACATTATACACTTACATCCTAAGTGAGATTAGGTGTTCAAGAACAGTCCCAAACTGGGGACTATCCAAGATTTACTCCTACTGAGTAAATCTTGGACGGGTTTCTAGGCCAACAAATACATGTGTTGTCATTCTTATATAAACCCTATAATTCATGAAATCATTCTAATTCAATTTAATATGTTGGGATCACATAATTATATAATGACATCAGAATATATAGAAGAATCATAATTAACATGATTAACAACATGCTCATCAAACTAGGGTTTTCTTGAATATCATCTAATAAATCAAGAATTTCATAGTTTCAAACATGCAATAATTCACAATGCAATGTTATAAACTATAGGCAACATGGATAGATGAAATAAATAAACATCCAGCATCTATCACTTATTCAATCTTCAAGAAACCTTGACAAACATCCAACATCTATCACTTATATAATTTGCATGTATATACACCCTAAAGTGCCACAAATCATATAATAAAACTATCATGTTATGATATTAGGACCACTTAAAGCAGATTAGGCACATTAAGCAAGCAGAGTAGGGAGCCAATTTCGTGTAAGCAGATTAGGTCAGCACATAAAGAACCAATTTCGCGCCTGGTAGGTCTGCAGGTACCTGGGCAAGAAGAGTAGGGTGAGGTCGAGCTGGTTGAGTACGTGGGTGGCGGCCGACGAGCTCCAGAACCAGCGGCAGTGACTCCGACGAGCAGGAGCGTCAGCCGCAGCAGGCAGGCAGGCGGCCAGGCGGCGGCAGGCAGGCAGCGGCCAGGCGGAGGAGAAGGAGAAGGGGGTACGGCGGCACCGATTCTCAGGCGTGGCAGGCAGGTGGGCACCAGGCGTTGCGGCGGCGCCGGTTGTCAGGCGTGGCGGCGGCGCAGGCGGTTGGAGCAGCAGGGCGGGCAGCAGGGGTGCCAGAGAAGAAACGCGTCGGAGAGGGGCGCCGGAGAGGGGACGCCGGAGATGGGGCACCGGAGAGAAGCGCCGGAGAGAAGCGCCGGAGAAAAACTAGTAGCAGCAGCAGAGAAATCGCCGGAGAAATCGCCGCAATAGGGAAATAGGGTAGCAATAAAACATAAGAAAGGGGAAGAGTCGGGCGATCGAAGGTTATGAAGTTCCAAAATAGCGTCGGTTGTTTACAAAAACCGACGCCTAAACATCTTTACCGTCGGTCGTTCGCAACATCCGACGTCCACTTGGACGATATTTTCGTGAAAATGCTTGGCGGGAACCACCTTCAGCGTCGGTGATTAACGGACGACCGACGCGGAAAAGGACACTTTTCGCGCAAATTTCCATCGCACATAAGCGTCGGTATTTTAACTACAGACTCGACGCCGAAAGTGACATTATTTTTTTCGCTCGAAAATTGGATGACATTAGGCGTCGGTTTTTTATAAACAACCGACGCTGTATACAAAGCGGTACCCGTGTTTGGCTGGTCTTTGAATATAGACGTCGGTTCTTCTAAATAACCGACGCCTTTAATATAAGGCGTCCGTGTTCCTTAATAACCGACGCCCAGAAAAGCGACACTGAATGCTATTTCTGTAGTAGTGTTTACAAACAACATTATGCCCTGTGGAGATGAGGCATACCACTCATACTCCAACTGATCGCTGAGAAGTCACATCAGTATCATACATAGGTCACTAAGAGAGCCGGATTCTCATGACCTTCACCTTCCTCAGTCAGTGAGAGGATCACTTGTAGGACATCTCGTGTCTCTACTACTATAGCTCACCAGGGTAAACTGGTCCTTCGCTATTCTAGAGTTACAGTGGCGTTCTGTACTCTCTTCGTCATCAGGAGATTTCATGTTTATCTCCACTGATACGGATATCTGTGTTTTCTTCGTCATCAGGAGGTTTCATGTTTACCTACCACTGATACGGTATGGAATTATAGTGAAGGATGGACGGATTACGCATCTACATCACTTTCCTACATTAGGATGTAAGGTTCTACACATCCATGTACCCCACATACTCAAAAGTATGTGCTCCAGGAGTTCCCTGAGGAAAACCTGTTTCACCATCACTTGATCTCTGACAATGATGGATCTATGATCAGGGCTCTACATTATACTTGATTAGTTAGGTACATTCAGTATTCTTTAACAACATACATTGTTCTTCAAACAATAATCAGTAGCATAACAGCTAAAACAAGAGAATACTAAATGTAACAGGCCTAACTCATATCAATCATAATTTCTCATCATACTCATCACAAGTCATCTCCAAAGCATGACTTTGATGGTATTCATGGCTCTCACAGCCCATTATCAACATAGGATGCCATTGACAAGGCATCAAGTTACTTTTCTTATTCATAAGGCTAACAGCATGCCTTCAATGAATATAATATCAACATCCATACCTGGATATGATCACCTTCATATCAGAACCTGCATGGTTAATTCAACTGATAAAGGTAATACAAAATAAGGAATATACTTCCCACTCTTGTCATAAGAGTTAAATCCTCTGATTCTCATCAATTGGAGTTTAATACTTATTTGCATGCCATTACCCTTGAATTAGGGTTTACTATTCACATTATGGTGAATTGAACTCATAACATCATCATGTATGAGTAACATCATCATTAATGCTCTCAAATTAGTTAAAGGTTCATCATTTATCATAATTAGGGTCTCTATGACTTCACATAGGTGAATCATACCCTAATTATGCTCATTCATGTGCATTGAAGATGCTTCACTTAAGTTTCCATCCAATTAGGGTTACTTTCTCTCTCTAGGGTACTTTCTCTCTCTAGAGTACTTTCTCTCTCTCTAGAATACTCTCTCTTTCTTCATACTAGTGGTTTATGATAACATTAGACTAGATCAAGTTGGATAGAGTCATTATGGCTAAAAACATCATTCTCATGTAATTAGGGTTTGAATTGAGCAAGATATAACTCAATTGACCCTTCAGGGGTATTTTGGTAATTCACCCCATTGATCATCATCATGGTCAAAACCTTAGTCAATTAATCCCTTAATATCCTAGGTTATCATTAGGGTTTTTAGATTAGGGCATCATTGAATCATTTATATCTTCAATTGATTGAGTGAAGTCAACCATGAATCACCTTGATCGATCTTAATCATCAACCTTCAATCGGTTTGAGACCGTTTGAATATGTTGACCATTTAGCCAATTTGACTTCCAAGACCGCGAGGGTGAGTAGACCGTTTGATCCACCTTTGACCTCAGGACCGCGAGTCCTCATCCTACTCCAAGACCGCGAGCCCTCTCAATTGATTTCAAGACCGCGAGAGTGAGTAGACCGTTTGATCCACCTTTGACCTCAGGACCGCGAGGCCCCTCTCGGTCTTGAGACCGCGAGCCCTCTCTCGGTCTTGAGACCGTGAGCCCCCTCACGGTCTTGAGACCGTTTGCCCAAAAGGGCAATTTCAGACCGTTTGAAAATCAGGAATAAATTCAATTAAAGTTGTTACTTAAAAAGGCCATATCTCCTGATTCCTTTGGAGTTAACCTCTCAATTGTTTAGGGTGATTAGCTTACATAATTAGGAACAGATTTCTTATACGGTCCACGCTCGGTCAACGGGTCCAAACGGTCGTGAAGACCGCTTGCCCTCTCGCGGTCCAGAGACCGTTTGCTCACCTCGCGGTTCTGAGACCGAGAGAGCAAGTTAGGGAGACCGTTTAAGAAAGTGAAAAGCGGTGGGTTTTTCTTGGAAATCACGCCTTCATCTCCTAGCTCAAGAACAGTATGGATATCCCACGGATTTGCTTGCAAAATAGCAAAGAAAAGTAGGGAAACACGAAGAACTATCATCTAACTGCATATAAGAGATGTATATAGTAAAGCATGGGTTTAGAGTTATAAAACCCGCCTAAAGCTTGCTCCTTGAGCTCCAAGCTTTCAAGCTCCAAGCTCTAATGGCGCCCTTGAGTTCCCACAGGTTGGCCAAGGTGAAAACTCCAAGGAAAGACGAAAAGAGATGGCTAGAAAGATAGGGTTTCGTGAGTTAGTCACCAAATTGACCTTGAATTCGAGTTCTAACCATGGAATTAGGCAAGAAGAGGGATTCAAACCTACCTTGCACCCTTGGTCGTTCCTCTTTGAGCTCCAAGACAGTCCTTAGTCGGCCAAGCAAGGGGATCCAGTGATATGCACGAAGGAAAGGTTCCTTTGCTTGAGAGGTAAAGTGTATATATACATGGGTGAGGTTTCATTAAAGGCCCATAAGTGTCCCATAAATCCAACTAGGTCCTTCCTTCATTACTTGCTCGTCCCTTCCTCTTTATTCTAAGGACAAAACTTCTCTTAAGGTCTAGAAAAGGAGGGCAAAGAAGATCAATCTAATACTAAGGTATATACATAAAAGGGATATTGTACATATACCCTGATTATTCAATCACAAGGTATATTTCATAACTTGATAATTCAATCGAGGTGACTTCCTCATCATTTCTTCTCTAAATGATGGTAAGAATCTAGAAAGATACATTAGATGATATATTTTACAAATTGCATCCCTTAATTTGGGTAAATTGCATTTTACCCCAAATTAGGGTTTCAAGCACCGGGATTGCTTCCACAGCTGCACCTTGGTGCCCAAGCTTGGGAAATCCCTCAAACTTTGCCAAAAAGATTTCTAATGATGTCTCAACATCAGAGGAACATCTCATCATGTGCAAATTGCAAGCTAACCCTTTCAACTGGGTAAATTGCACATAGGTCCCTGTATATCAAAACAATGCTACAACTTTAAATAAAAAGGAGCAAATATTGAATTATATGTTTCTGAGAAACTTAATTACATGCTCAGAGTTAATCACAAAGATTTAATTACATATTTAAGCAAAACACCTAGGGTTAACTCATAACCCAGGTCAGGGATGTTACAATAAGAGTCAAGATGACCATCCTTATAGATTTTAGAAATGTGTTCTTTATTTATGTTCCTTAGACAAAAATGCTATATGTATATATTGTTTGAGTCATCAAGTCATTCAGTATGTTATTATACATATTTTTCTCTAGAACTGTCAAGTATAGACTGTGAGACGTTGGAGCATTGTCATAAAAGGTGTTATCTTATTTGTCTCTAGAACTATCAAGTATAGACTATGAGACATTGGGCATTGCCATAAAAGATATTATCTTTATAATAAAATGTCAACCTTTCATTGTACAAAATCCACTCTTGTCTAAACAAGATACATATATGATGTTTCTATTAATGAGATATAGATAATAAAAATTCACTCATTCTGATACATGCCCACTACGCTGAGAAAAAGATAGGTTCCAACTGTATTGACAACAATGCTTGGTCCACACAGTTCCACCTTATCCATCTTATCTCTTCTTGGATCCTGAAGTGGAGATCTCTATATCCTTCTTCTTCTTCTTGAGTTCATCTACATAGAGAAGACAATTCCTTTTGTAGTGTCCAAGCTGGTGATACTGGGGGCACTTTCCTTCCTTATTCACTCATCCTTTTGCTTTAAGTACAGAAGAGTTGGGTTTATGGTTGGCTTCAAAAGCTTCTTGGCCTTGCCTTTGCCCTTGGATTCCCTTTTCCTCTAGGGGTCATCATTACATATTTAGGCTTGTATTTCTTCATTGTGCTTTAGTAGTTCTCAACATGCAAGCAATTCTGATAATGGCTTATCAAAGTTGGTCATGTAGTAGTTCATGACCAATTGGCTATATGATTCTGGAAATGACCGTAGAATCACATATGTGACCAACTCTTGGCCAAAGGAGAATCCCAATCTTGTTAGATTCTCTATATACCCAATCCAACTTAAGAACATGTGGCCCCACTGGATTTCTCTCTACCATATTACACTTGAAAAATGCATTTGTGATATCATATCTCTTTTGTCTTTCCTAATCATGAAACATGTTCTTGAGATATGTTACCATCTCGATGACTTCCATATTTTCATATTTTTTGCAACTCATAGTTCATTGAGCATAGCATCAAGCACTTGACATCTATAACATCTCTAGAGTTATTCTTGTAAGTATCTATGTCAATCATAGGTGTGATAGGAGCTGGTTCATCTGGCACAGGCATCTCTATGACATAGAGCTTACACTCTTAAGTGAAAACAATTCTCAACACAGTGAACCAGTTATGGAAATAATTCTCGTTCAGTATGTCCTTCTCAAGGACTGATCACAATGAAAATGTGTTTGTATTTGCCATTTGTTCCTATGAAAGAAATTTTGCATTTTGTCAAAACACTTTTGATTTGATTTGATTTAATAAGTTTGACAATATTAATAAGGCCCTTAATTAATTATCGCTCCCACAATTTTGTTAAAATTTATAACTCTCACTTATCATTTGGAAGATTGCAGTGAACAATCTTCTAGTGAGCCAAGATCCAAAATAATTAAGTTATTACTTAGCCAACGTCAGTGTCCATAACTAATCATTAAGATAGACAACATTTTACAATTACATCTCATACAATTCTTGGGTATATGATATGCACAACTCCTTGCCATAGTCCATCTCTATGCTTCTAAGCACTTGATCGCATTAAGGCCAACTAGTTAATCCTAATCCAAAAGCCAACATTATACAATTGCAGCCTGCTAAGGCAGACCCACTTAACTACCATCACTTCCATTAGATAGATGGCTCACCACGCTAGGGTGTGCCACGCTTGGTCAATCAAGATTTTTATGTGTGTTCTTATAGAAAGTATCTTAGAATTAATATTTATTGCGGGATTTTATATACAAAAACATATGCATATCCAATCACCGCATACTTATAATATGTACCATTTACATATTATATTCACGAACAAAACATGCAATCACAATCACACAAGTGATAGTTATGGCCATATTATGCTAACCACCTAAGGTCATACATCATATGCATGCAACCTATAAAGGAAAAAATTATGGTGGAAACAAGTTGGTTGATTGATTGGAGTCTTCCAGTAAATCAATCTCTTAACCTATCAGTCAATTGCCCTCCGTAGATCAGTCGACTGGATCTTGTCTCAAGCGGCTATCTAGACCCCTCCAGTCAGTCAATTGAGCCTTTGAATCCTCCAATTTGTTGCCTTTTTGGTCGATCGACTCAAGTTCCCAGTCGGTCGACTTTCCTGGTGCAGGTGTTCTTCTCTTTTGTTGAAATATAAATTAAAACTATCCTATTATGTATTAAATTGTATAAGCTGAAACCTCAAGTTACATTCAAGGGGAGTATAGGAAGGAGAGCATTAATTCACATTTGGAGAAGAAGATAGAGGCTCAATATGTAAACCAAATTAAAAGATAGGATATAAATCATCAACCCCACATATCTAGGGGTATTGTCCATAACTACGCATACATCCACCATCAAAATAGTTTTAAGGTGATGCGTACAAACTATACATATATATAGGATCTATGGGACATTCCCGAATGTATGTGGTATATAATCAGATAAGAATATTAATCATTTTAAATAATCACATGGCATGCAATAAAATAAATAATAAAATAAAAAATAATCATATCAACTAAATCCTAAAATATAGTAAATTTCCGTGGCCCTGATAACACTGCATGGAAATATGGCGACAGAGATGCCAATAGAAATAAAAACATTTATGTCTATGTTTCCCATAACCAGCAGACCGCATCAACAACTATGAATTGGGAAGTAGGGTTGTGAGGTGTAACGACCCCACCTCCCGGTAACCCCCAACTAAGGGAGACCCAAAGGTCAGAGCCCTTATCACAATTAACAGGATCAAAGGTTTGACAAATAATCAATAATAATTATGAAATTCTACCAAACTAAACTGAAATCTGGTATAAAATGAAACTTTGCATACCTTTTTCAAAATCTTGGATATCTACTTCTATCCACATCTGGAGTCTATTCTAACTAATCCTCCTTTATACTTTAATTCTTATTTAATTCCACATATGCCACTTTACTGTTTGTCCTTTTCAATCTTGTACCTAAAACACCGACAAAAAAAATGTCGGTCAGCATAAATGAATATGCCGGTATGTGGGGACAACCAAAATTTTGCAAATATGGCTAACAATCTAAATATTACCATCAAGTTAATTAACAAGCCAAATTATGCTTTCAGTATGACATTCCCCACCGCTTTTTCCTTAACCCTGGCATACCCACCTTAGGGTTTCTCTTTTGCCAATGACTGAAGGCCACCTTCTCAATCCCGAGCTTGGTTCCTGGGGTCACCTTTCATAGTGCCCATTAGTCATTCTATAAAGACCACCTTCTCAATCCTAAGCTTGGTGTCTGGGGTCACCACTCATGGTGCCCATTGGTCTTTCCTCCTGGGCTTGACCTTTTGGCATCATCCATCAGGGTGGCATGTAGGTGTGAGAATACACACTTCTATTATTATTGTGATAATCATAGTGACTTTACGATTTGCAAGTATGAACATACAAACTGATAAGTTGCATTCAATGCGATGAATCATCCGGGAAACTCTTTGGGAAACTAATGCGATTAACCATAATTAACCACATACATGTCAGGATGATGTGAGATAGAGTTAATCCAATCAATGCAAGAAATCCAATAGGCAAGCAAGCACACAAAGAGATCCTGAAATATGCATACAATTTCCTATCATTGATCATGCCATCAAGATCTATTAAACCTACCTCACTTCCTAGGGTTTCTAGTCCACTTTTAGGGTTTCCATTGTAATTAGGGTTTCTCTTCATCTATACTATTTTAAACCCTAATTTTATACAATTACTCACAAACCCTAATTATCTCATTTATTCTTCACAAAAGATATTAAGGTTATCTTCATGAAAGATACTAAGGTTATATTTTAACCACATATAACCCTAATTTCATATTAAAGGCACAATTACATGTCCATTAAGTCTATTATGCCCCTTTTCATTAAAACTATCATTTTTATCCTTTTAATTCATGACAAGATCATTAGGCCTAATTATCAGCTTTGGTTCCTTCCGGATTAACAACTCATAGTTCATTATGATCTAGTTCACATATGAACTTTATTTATCAGTAATTCCACCTTTATCCATTAGAAAACCCTAATTACCACATTAAGGGTATTTATCCACAATTAGGAACTTTTATACTCAAAATAGCTTAGATTCATCATATCTCAACTTTAATCATGAATTTTAACAATTAAAGCCATTAAGAGTCACAATTACCATCATTGGGGTTTCAAGGCCCATTAAAGCATATTTATGCACATGAAACTCTAAATTAAACTAATTTCATGCAAAGTTCATCCTTTTTGTTCTTAATGTACCTTTTTATAATTAACAGGTTAATACCAACTTTAATCATCTATAAAACCCTTCTAAATACATTAATCATCTCAAATTAGGGTTTCTTAATCATTAACGCATTAAAGTTGATAACTTCCATTACTTTTCGAATTCGAAGAGGAATTAGCTTCTAAATCTATTTTTAATGGATTCCTCACATTTTTCTGAGAAAAATTGATATATTGCATGTATCGATCTGAGCTACCATTAATTAAATATGAATTCACAAAGCAATTACCTCTTGGTCGATCACTGGCCGCCACGTCAGTTTTTCATTTCCTTTTCCTTTTATTTCTGGCCAACTCGCGATTTGGTGTAAAAGGACGTGTTTGCCCTTGATCCTTGTGTTTGCATGAAGGGGCACGTTTGTCTTTACAGCGTGTCTCCTTCTTCCTCGTGTACAGGTGCTCTGCGATGCGCAGGGCCGCCGGCATCACAACCTGAGCCTGTGATGCGCCCTTCTTATCTTCTCGACGTGCCACTGTCTCCGCCCGTCCCCCTATTTTCCTTTCTTCCTCGGCCCAGACTGACCTCCTTGAGGGAGAGACGCCAGGGTGCGACCTCTGTCCTTATTGTGTGTGAACCCCTGCCAGTACTGTGGTACCCGGTTCACTCATCAACCACCCACTGATGCCCTAATCTCCTTCCATGCACGCACAGCCGCCTCCGGAAAGATTGCAGGACCACCTAAGTTCACCCAACAAACCAGGTCATCCACTGTCGTGTTATCTTTAGGCCTGATGGGTCTGCATGTCTCTTTCTGTCAAAGGAAGCCGTCCTTCCATGTCCAGAGAGGAGGGCGATGATGATAACCTGCCCAGACACCAGGCCCGGCTGGCTGAGGTGTTCATGGTGTAGGTAATCCCTTGCTCTGCTTTTGTTCTTGCCTAACTCTTCATGCACAAGAGGCGGAGTTCATACGGGTGATGGTTTTGAGGATTTACGTTCCCCTTTCCAATGCGGGCACACCAGGCCTCATACTTGTAGGCTCTACAATGAAAGAACAAGAGGGAAGGAGAGGGATAGCTCCACATCGAAGGAAAACCTGGGTTTTGATATGTATATATATACACGATGTGGAGAAGACCAACTAATACTACCGCCATGATCTCGTAACTCTTTCCCAACATCATGAAAGACATGTTTTAGAAAGAGATTGAGTATATTCCCTTATTTCCTTTGTTCTTCAAAAACTCTTGGCTTTTATTATAAGGATACACTATCATATACAACGTAATATTTCTATTTGGAAACACCAAAAAGTCATCAACTATATAGCACATTATCCTCATATTAGGACTTTTATATTATTTGTATTTCTCTTTATTTTTCTCCATTGGACTCCTTGGACCCCAAGAAAGTGTAATATTTTGAAATCCTTTTTAGTGGATACTCATTATCCTTCTAGATGCATCTATATCCATTATTTCTCATTATCCTTTTTATTTCTTTATTAAAATATCTCTTTATGAGGATTTCTCTTCATCTCTCTTTTTATTTTCCTTATTGGAATTCCTTTTAACATTATAAACCTCATGGATACAAAAATCCATCAAAGATAACTCAATTATACCTCTTTCCACTTATTTTCCACATTTTATCATTGTTTTCAATTTCTTTCTTAATAAAGAAATATTTAATTGATCTTTTCTTTTCTTGTTGCATTATCTTTGCAACTTTGGACTCCTTGGGACCCAAGGAACCCAAGAGGCACGAAATCCACCTTTGGATTATATACTTTTGCCTTCTAGAGGTTTCTACATCTTTCTTTTCTCCATTTCTTATTAATAATGGAGTTTTCTTTGTCTTTTCCTTGTTATTGGGATCAATAGCCAATAAAGCCCACAAAACAACCAATAAGGCTATTGTAAACGAAATCCATTTATTCAAAACAAATTATATCATTATTTGTTCAAATATCTTTAATAGGATAAATTACTTTTCTCACCAAAAGAACCCAAAAATTGGAGTTGTAACACGAGGCATATGCCTAGTATTGGAGCAAGTCTGGAAACTATTCCTTGCAGAGTCGTGCTTCTTCTTCAAGCAACACACAAATTGTCACATCGTCAGCCTCCTGATGTAGAACCACAGATGGTGGTTGACAACGTTCTCTTGGCATGGTGGAAATGACCTCCACACCTCTACTTAGTCTACGCGGACCACTGGGAACTCCTATCGTTCTTCTAGAACTAATGTAAAGGAATTGTTCCTTGTGTTGTCAACGCGCAAGCGTCAACTTTCTCCCATTTCACTATCTCTCCCTTTACAGTAAGATTCCTCTGGCTCTTTACCACAATGTTGAGATTAGAAGACTTGTCTTGAGAGCCTTGGTGATCCTCCTTTATATAGGAGTGGATGAGATAGAGTTTCTACAAACCTAGAGATATGAGGAGACAAATTTTGTGAATTTTTAACTACTATGAATCACCAGTCGGTCGAGTGGACACTCCAGTTGATTGACTGGACACTCCAG
Source organism: Alisma plantago-aquatica (assembly GCA_963693085.1). Classification (NCBI taxonomy): domain Eukaryota; kingdom Viridiplantae; phylum Streptophyta; class Magnoliopsida; order Alismatales; family Alismataceae; genus Alisma; species Alisma plantago-aquatica. Next base: position 466,214,598 of record OY856415.1, read on the forward strand.
TTAGTTTATTAGCTATTTTCCTATTTCCGAACATATTGGCTTTCAATGCATAGATTAATGCATGACATAATGTCAGCATCAATCCTTGATCCAGTCCTACTGATCGTTCAGTAGGTGAGTGGACACTCCAGTTAGGCAACTAGCATTCTCAGTCAGTCAATTGGAACCTCCAGCCAGCCAACTAATAGTCAATATTGTTTAAGTTGATTACCTAAACACTTTAGTAACTAAGTCAAATCTTATCTATGAGTAAACTCCTATTTTAGGTGCATCCTATCTGTGAGACCCTATAGATCCTCAATTACATTGGTAGTGGATGTCCATAACTAAATTATGACATCACAAACAATGAGCGATATCTAACAACACGTCATTGCTACCAAGTAATTGGAAAGTTGGAGAACAACTTCAACCTACAATCCATGATCTATGTTATCGTGATCATATAGTTCTTTTGTCTTTGATATCCAAATTGAACTTGAGGCATGGAATTGACATCCTCTTAATATTTAATCGATATTTCTTGAAATAGAGCAGACTATATGATATGCATGTGAGCTCACATTTCACATATTGAGTCACACGAGTATGGACATATGTTTCTCAATTTTTCTTATCAAGTGGTCAAGATATCAACTCTTTTAGGAGGAAGAAATCCCATCTACATCACTCATAGTCAATCCCCATGTGTCACAATGTACCTGAGCACCACCTTCATGAAACCCTTATTCAAGGTCACATTGTATGGTGTCAAAGTTTGTCAAATGGCATGTGATGAGTGTAGTGACTTTAGGTCTAAAAACCACTATCACCACTATCAATTTGAGAGCTAATTGTGACTACCATTCCATGGTCTCCATGTATCACTCTCAATGTAGGTTTGTATGGTATAAAGTTCTATAAAAAATATCTATGTATTTGACTTAATATCCCATATAATGACTAATGAGACTATGTCATCAGTCAACACACATTCTAGTCTTATGTATTATTGTCGTCTATTTTTATTTTGTGGTACTATATGACTAGGGATATAACAAGAATGTATATACTCTTATCATACATATGATCTCATTCTTCAAGTCCTTAACCTGAAGACATATGTCATTAAGTAATATCATTATTTAGACATCTACTATGTCTGGTGTCGTCATCTCATGATGTAGACAAACATAATAGATGAAATTACCTTTATTATTATTATCAAATCAAGTATATAATGCCCTATTACAATCATCATATGATTGAGTCTCTGGACATAAATACCAACAACCCTTGCTCCAGGAACCATAGTGTGATCTTCTTTTTCTCTGGTCATGTGTGGGACATCCAAGATGTTGTTTACTCTTAGAACTACACCTCCTATTCTATTACTTCTGTTGCATGATTTTCATGTACTTCGTTGATGTTTGACATAATTTTGGTTGGTGCAGGATTTGATGATCTACAATGGTGTTTGACCACACTTTCCATGCATCTAGGAGGATTGGGCATCAAATCTTCTCATAACGTATGCAACAATGACTTTGTTTTTTCTTGGATCCACACCCTAGAACTCCAAGGTCATATTTTGCAAGAGATCGACTATGTGCCTGTTGAAACCTCCTTCATTAATACCTTGTCGTCAGTATTAATATATTAGTCTCTTTTTTTTTGCTCGACTTTGTCACATACGCCTTCTGTGACCACAAAGACCCAATCTACTTTGACAAACACTTACTACATAAAAATCATTTAGCAACTTACTACAAGTAGTCTATCCCCACAGTAACAAGATATTTTTGCTTCTCTACAAACCAACCATGCACAAGACTTCCGACTTACTATCCCAATCAAAGGTATTTTCTTGTCCATGTCACACATTTACTATCAATATATCCTTTAGTACCAGATCATGATTCCCTTGTAATCCGGTGATGAACGTTGGCCACTCTACCACATTACATACCTCAACAAATTTGAAAGATCATGCTCTACATTGTCACACATGACCTGTCATAAGTTCAATCATGATGATGTTTATAATGCTCTCTTCTACCTTCTCTCAAACTGTGTCAAATGTCCTCAAAGAAGCTCATGTTATCTTCCTTGACATGTCTTGTGGTTTGCACTCCTAATGGCCAGCTGATATCTTATTATTTAATCATACGGATGTGCACATGTATTGGCTTACATGAGTTTTTCCTTTGATATTATTCCTTTCAAGTAACTTTAAAGTAGGCTAGGCAGCCCCTGGTGCCGCTCCACAAAATATCCACAACTAGAGTTCATCTTATGAGCCTAACCATCACCATTTTATCTTTGTCTTTGATACCTTTGGAATGTCGGTTGATGATGCAATTCCCTTTCTAGGAATTTATGCAATTGGTTTTTTAGTAATATAATTTATTTGTTTAAAATTATATAATAAACCCCCATCATCTAGGTATGGTACATTAAAGGCAGCCTTTGATGTTGCTCCACAAAAGATCCATAACTATAGTTCATCTTATGAGCCTAACCATCACCATTTTCTTTGCCTTTGATACTTTGGAATGTTGGTTGATGATGCAATTTTCTTTCTAGGCATTTATGTAATTGGTTTTGTTTGGTAATAGAATTTGTTTGTTTACATTGGGGGTTTGCCTAGAGAGAGACTTTGCCTTCTCACTGGAATTCCGTGCAGGGTTTACCCTAACTCTAGGGGTGGAGCCACCACCTCTGGCCCACCCACCTTCCGCAGCATGGGTTTCTACCAAATCCTAGTCCATCCCCTCCCCCTTCCCCACCGTCATCGCACCTGGGATGCATCCTACCAAGCAATGGGTTGTACGGTCCCAAGATACCACCTTTTTCCATCCTAAGATTGCCATCGCATGACTGAGTTATTGAGGGGTCTACGACGGAGAAACCTCAACCACGGCAATCACAACTGGCATCCTAAGGAACAACCTTCCCCTCCTCCCAGCTACCATCCCCATCCTCCCCTCTTTCGCTGATCCTTGCTCTGGCCTTTGGATTCGTGCCTTGCCTGTCCCATGCTCCGAAGCTTGGGATGCCACCTTCTTCACCAACTAGCAGAGCTCCCGTCCTACCACCTTTTGATATGGAAATCTTCTGCCAGGCCACCCACCGGTGATCCCTCTTCCATGACACCACCCTAGTCAGCATCTGTCGTGTCTCTTTGGGCTCCATCCATCCAACAACACTTGGTCTGGATGAAAATGAGAGGGCAAGGGGCCTCGTCATCTTGGGGAAGAGGAAACTGACACAACCTCTCAAGAGCAATAGCAAAACCTGACACGAAAGAGGCAAGTCCAAGTTTTCCCTTAAATTCAGAAGAGGAGTTGGAGTGTGGTGTTGGTGAGTCCATCCATGAGGGGGAAAGAGCACACCATGACCTACCAGATGAGCCTCCAACTGATACCTATCTATAGGATGTGGAGACCGCTGCGGTCATGAACGCCATATCCCAACTGTCTCCCGCAAATTCCGCAAGACCAAAGTGGTAGACTGTCTAGAACAGGAAGCTCGTCTACCAGTAGAGCACACCGCTCATTCGATCCCTGCCCCTCCCCTAAAGCTTTGTCCTGATCTGGGGATCGACTATTTCCACCTCTTCTTGGAGCATGGGCACTGGAAGAGGGAGTGCCCACATGTTTTGGTTTGCTTCTCATGTAGCAAATAGAACCATTGGGTCATCAATTATCCCACACTTGTGTGTCGACGTGATGCCCCAGAGCCTCAACACACAAAGCCTCACCACCCCCTGCTACCAACGATCTTTGAATCCAACCATTTCCCTCCCCTAGGTGGCTAGAATGGACTTCTTAATGAGCAGAAGGCATCTCAGGCATGGCCGGACCTCACCTCCCCGATGCCTATCATATCCCCCTCTATTAACTTGATACCTTGGGTGTCTGTGACAATACTTGCTCCTTTCAGGTCGGATACACCCAAACTCCTAGTCTTCGCACCGGTGATCTCCTCTCCACTAGGTCTCCAATGGTGGCGCATCGAGACCGCTCTGTGGAAGGTTGTTACATAAGTTATGATGGTCCTCAGGACCTCTCTGAATTCCACTATAGTCGTCTGACCACCAGACCTAGGCATCAAGACTGACACTTTTAGGAAATTGGGGATTACCTTCAGTGTCATGTCATGGGACACGGCGGTGAGCCAAGCTTTCCCTGACTAGCAATGGATCTTAGTTGAAGGAATCCCTTTAAACCTTAGAGGACCAGAGACTCATCTAAAGATAGGGGAGAAATTTAGGTTCTTTGGTGGCTGCTCCAGATGGAAAAGAGACCTTACAGACCTTTCAACAATTCTCCTCTTAGCTCGGGTTGCTGGAAACATTCCCCCATCCACCATGGCCCTAACTGCTAGGATGGAGGAATACTTTGTTAACATCCAACTTGTGGCAAAAATCAACAAAGATGAAGAACTTCACCTCACCGCCTTCGCCAGGGATCAAGGGATCACCCTAGCGGTGCTTAATGTGGCTTGAGTCAAACAAGAGTTGGATGAAGAGCAGAGCCTTGAATAATAGGTGATAAATTGGGTTAGAAGGTGTGGTCCTTGCCCACCACCCAATACAGGCCCACCTGCTCACACCGCACCCCACCTTCCCTCATGGTATAACACTAATGATTCCAAACCTCCCATTAGGAGTGGTGAATCGGTCCAGATGCTTCCCAGGTCATCTTCTCCTCTCGACCCCAATCATATGTAGGTTGACATTCCCCAGTTTCTACCATTGCACTGACAGTTCAGGACACTGGTGGCATTCCACCCCATCCACCCCCTCCTTGGGTGTTGTTGCATCGGGACTATGCTCTCGGGTCATCCTCAACATGGCATCCCTTACCACCGATGGAGGCAACACAAGTACAGGAAGCAGGACTCCATATCTTGGCACAAAATAGAGGTTGGTGATATGGGACAGTGGCTGGAGCAACACTGAGCAATGCGGAACCCAAACAAAAACTGCCTCGGTTGATCTTCCGGATCCACTGTACATAGGGCTTGATGGACCGATGGACCCTCACACTACGCCACAAGCGTCGAATCCTTGAAGTTCAAAGGGAGGAAATGGGACAACAATCAACCGACATCAACATCTATGGACGAGTTCAACAAGGAAAAGCAAGCACCTTAGCAAAAGGTAAAAAGGTGATGGAATTCTCATTCCATGAAAATAAGGATAAATCAGGGAGCACGTTGAGATCTTTCATGGTTGCGTCCATGGGTCTGGCGTGCAACTTGTTAGGTCATCCAAACAATCGCCACAACAACACAGCTGCCTACGTGCATTCAAACGAGAGTGTTAGACCTTTAGGCACTGGGAGGAAGAGGATACCTAATAATGGGTCAGACACAAGTGACATAGTAGTAGAGGAAACAACCCTCGAGGATGGGTTAGGGTGAGAAAGGGGTGTTACAAGGCATAGGAGGCTGGTTTGGTTCAGGGATTATTTGGATCTTGGTTCATCTTAGAGGACTAAGGGTGGTAGATGACATCTTTTTGCAATCATACAATTGCGTTCTGGACCATATGAGATGATTGGATGAGGAGGAAGAAAAAAATGAATTTGTTTGAATCCTTGTTTGGAGATGACTTGGGTGGATGCGAGAAGATAGAAGGTCTATATAGTTCATATTAGAGAAGAGATCTTAGAGGAAGAGGTCATAAAAATCATGGGAAAATTCATAATATGTCATGTGAGGGGGTTGCAAATACTAGAACCAAAGACCATCTCAAATATTTGTCTAAAGAACACAATCTATTGGGCCTCTCAATCCTAGAACCTTTTCTAGAACACACAAGAGTAAAGGAATTCAAAAATTTAATGGGCTTCGATTGGGTTTCAACCAATGGTTTGGAAGGGGGCAAAGTCAGGTTCTTCTCTTCTACATTTCTATCACCTCTGGTGATGGGAGCGTCTCAACAACACCTATCCCTTGACTTTTGTATTGAAGGGTCAAGGGTAGGCATCTCACTCATCTGTGGATCATGCAACACATATGAGAGGAGGGTCTTGTGGGATGAGCTCAATATCCTTAGTTCCCATATAGGAGACTTATAATGGTTAGTAGTAGGTGACTTCAACTCTTACAAGTCTATAGACGAGATCATAGGAGGGGAAGAACCATGCGTACAAGTGATGAAAGATTTCAGTGACCGTATATCAACTATGGGGCTACCCTTCACATGAAGTCATTTTACGTGGGTCGATAGTCAAGAGGGTCGGCCCACCCAATGGGGCATGCTTGATCAAGGCTTTATGTCCAGTTTCTAGCCACATCACTGGCACATTTTAGTAGAACATATGCTAAGGACGAGAGCATCTGATAACTGCCCGTTAATTTTTCATCTATCTTTGAGAAGAGAGGAGGCCAAACCATCCAGGTTTAAATTCCTTAAGATGTGGCTTAGACACCCAACCATCTGAGAGATGATTTTAGATAGTGGACTATAGATACCTGGGGTGACCCATCTTACATGTTATATGAAAAACAAAAGAATCTTAAACAAGCCCTAAAATTTGGAACAAAGAAGTAATCGGGAATATTTTTATAAGGTTATGAAGAGTGAGGATTTAGTTAAAATCCTTCAATCTAGGGTAGGTGTTTCCTTGACAGCATTGGAATTGGAAAATCTCTACCAAGCAGAATCAAAATTAGAGGAACTACAATGATGGAAAGAGGCTAGAATAGAGAAAGGTCTGGAGTTAAATGGTTTAAAGAAGGGGATAGGAACACTAGTTTTCTTCACACACATCTTAAAGCATATAGAAGAAGAGCTAAAATAGATAAGATAAGGAAAGACAATGAGACTTGGGCACTAGGGGAAGAAGATGTCATTCTAGAAGCCATCAATTACTTTTCTACTGCATTTGCTTTGGAAGGCTCGATAGACACATAACCTTATACTAGAATTCTTGAACCAATAATACAACACAACCATAACAGTAGGTTGTTAGATCCATTTACTGAAATGTAGGTCAGAGACATCGGTAATGAGCATGGATGAGGATAGTGCTCTAGGGTGTGATGGATTTGTAATCGCCTTCTTCCAATTTGCTTGGGATATAGTTAAAAATGACATCGTTGAATTAGTCAATCACTACCTCAAAGGCCTTGACATTCATAGGAGCCTCAAATGTGTCAAGCTAGTTCTCATTCCTAAAGGAAACAATCTAGAGAGTGTGAGAGACTTCAGACTGATTAGTATAGGTAATGTTTCCCTTAAAATCATATCAAGAGCTCTCCTAGTTAGGCTTTCTGCCTATACCCCCAAACTCATCTCCCCTGAACAAGTCACGTTTTTCAAAGGGAGAAATATCCATGATAACATTTGTTTGGCACAAGAGATCATCCATGACCTCAACCATGACACAATAGGAAGGGAGGACATACCGTCAAAGTGGACATGTCAAAAGCATTTGATAGGATTAACTGGGGGTTCATAGAAGATGTATTAAGAGCTTATGGTTTCAATAGATCTATGATCATGGCCATTATGAACATTATTCGAGGGTCATGGTTCTCGATTTCGATAAATGGCAAGACAAATGGGTTCTTCCAATCTTCTAGGGGCCTGTGAAAAGGCGACCCTCTCCCACCGTTGATACTCATCTGTCCCAAGAGGTTTTGGGGAGATACATTAAAAGGATGTAGAGAGGAGGAGAATAGAGAGGTTTAGGACTCATAGAGACGGGATAGCTCCATCACACCTTTTATTTGTAGATGATCTGGTTCTTTCCTCAACCTTTCAAGAAACTCTAGAGAAAATTTAGAGGCTACCCTAACGACATACAAGCTTCATTCGAGACAGAAGGTAAACAAAGAGAAAATCTTGGTCATGATTGTCAAAACTTCCTATCTTAGGAGAGAAAAGATCCTACAAGCATGGGGTTGTTCTAAAGATAGCGACAGGATACCCTACTTCAGAGTCCCATTAATCAAAGGTAGGATCTTGATTTGACACTTTGATAGCCTTACGAATAAGATCATGAAGAGGATTACATATTGGGCTGGAAACCTCCTCTCCTTCGCTGGAAAGCTTATATTAATTAAATTGGTTCTTTATGCCATTCCCACCCATAAACTTAATGCTTGTGTGATCCCTAAATCCATTTTTAGAGACATGGATGGAAAGATAGAGAGGTTCCTTTGGGAGGCTAGAGATGGGGTCAAGAGACATTAGTGGGTAAAATGGGACATTGTGACCTCCCCAACCCTAGATGATGGCTTAGGAGTTCAGAAACTCCTAGATAGATAACAAGTGAACCTAATGACGGCTGACTGGAACATCCTACAAGGTTCCTCGCTTTGGGATGAATTTTGCATCAAACAATATGGCAAGGACAGATGGGACTTAGGCCCCAACCATCCATGGAATATTAAAAAAGGTAGGGCCTCTTCGCTATACTGGAAAAGAATATGGTATATTTTCCCCATGATTTTGTAGAACACTAGATGGGATCTAGGCTCGAGTGAAATTACTTTTTGGGGTTCCCTTTGGGGAAATGATAGATTTGATAGGTGAAAACATCATGGCGTGGTCGCAAATACCTACCTCGGGGTTAGCAATTTTTTGCAGAAGGGGGTCATGGAGTATGGAACCTTGCCAAACTCAAGAGCATGCCTGATTATGAGGGTGTAGAAGAAGTCATAACTAGATCAAGAGACACTTTAATTGGAGAGGGCAAACCACTTTGGATTCCCTGTGAGGATGGTCTTTTTACGATAAAATCAACATCGAGTGTATGTACAACAATCACTCTGCTCCATCACCGTGATGGACACTCCTCTCTTCACCATGGATGGTTATGGGACCCATCTCCCCCCCCCCTCAAAATGTCAACCTTTGTGTGGAAGCTTTTTCACTCTGTTGTTCCTATGAATGAAAAGATTAGGTCTTGCCACATTCTTTTAGCCTCTATATGCAAATGTTGTCCTCAGAGAGATCTAGAGACCTTGGACCACCTCTTTCTCACAGGGAGCATAGCTAGACACTATTGACTCAAGGTCAATTAGGTCAATGTTGACTCACGTCTAAATTGACTAAACTTGTGTTTTGATGATGACTAACCATTCCACATATTGGTGTCTAATGTCTCTACTTGAGTAATTTCAGATTAGGTATAGACACACTCCAAATTCCCTAACTTGCGCATATCAACTTGGAGAAAAGACAAGTCAAAGTCAATACAAGTGCACATTTTTGTAATATGATATAAATCCATTAGAATCATGTTGTAAATCACTTGTAATGATTGTATGACTTGTAATTAAGCTTAGAAAAAAAATTAGGAGCACTTAGATCGAATGTTTTAGCACGCAAAAGCCATTTTCCAAAATTCACATTAGGTTGTTCATCGGTCGAGTTCTGTGAGTTGCAAACTCAACCAATCCTGATTGGATCTTGAAAATGACTTTTGTTAGGTCGAGTTTACACTTCACAGAACTTGACCGATGGAGTACCTGACCAATTCGATTTTCATTAGTCGGTCGAGTTTCCCCAGGACAAACTCGACCAATGATCTGAATATCGGCTTTGTCTTTTACTCTATCGGTCAAGTTACCTTTATAGAAACTCGACCGATTGCACTGTACGGAAAAGTGTAGAAAAGTGCTTCTAGCCATTGTAGAGTTGTAACAAGTGAAAATATATCCGTTGCAAGCCACAAAATGGCTAGTTTTCATTCTCAAGTGTTCCTAAAGGCCAAGAGGCATCTCCAGCTATAAATAAGACCCCTTGGGCTTCATTCTAAGGTTGAGCATTCAATGCAAAACTCTATGTGAGGTTCCTATTCCATAGTTGAGTGCTTCCTACAGCCTCCTCTCTCTCTCTCTAAGCTTAATCACTTGCTACATTTGTTAGAGTGAGTAGGAAATATGTAAGAGAGTTAGTCCTACATATATATCTTGTGAGGCTCTCACTTCCACCACCTCCCTATCTCTCATTTCAACCATGAAGATGAAGGTTCTCTCTCTTGGCGAAGAGAGGTGAAGAAGAACAAGGGAAGGCATCCTTTGGTGAAGATCAAGGCTGAAGACTTGGAGCTAGAGTGGGTAAGCCCTTGGTGAAGGCATAAGACTCCTTGCTCAAGTGGGTAAGTCCTTGGTGGAAGCTTCTCCGAGTGAAGGTGAAGTCAAAGGAGGAAGATCCAAGAAGAGTGGGTAATCCCTGTAAGGCTGAAGACTTATGCAAGAATAGGTAAGTCCTTGGAAGAAGGCGGAAGACTCCTTGTAAAGTGGGTAAGTCCTTGGTAAGGTTGAAGACTCTTTATATTGGATAGGTAAGTCCTTTGGTTGGTCATGTATTGTAAGTCTTATGAATGAATATAAGAATGCAATGGTTAGGAAATCCTAGAGGCTGACCTCTCTAGGTAAGTGGATTGACTCACTTCTAGTTTGAAGTGAGGAACCACTCTAAATAGCTTGTCCTCTTGTGTTTGCTCAATCTCTCTCATCCTTGCTATGCATGTTTTAGTTGCACTCAAATTACCTATTTAGCAACCTTATCTTATGATATATCTTGAAGGTCTCATGAATTTTTTTAAGTGCATTTAGCTCTATTCAACCCCCCTCTAGAGCATCTAATCACCCATCTAGGATCCAACAATTGGTATTAGAGCAGGCTTCTCCAAGCATACTTCAACAAGTAGGAGAAGATGGGTGACTACCAAGGAGGGAGATACTTGATCAGCCTACCAATCTTTGATGGGAGCAATTTCCTCTATTGGAGAAGAAGGCTTCAATTCTACATCCAAGGATCAAGTCTTGAGATGTGACAAATGGTGAACAACCCATACAAGTTACCAAAGACAAAGATTGAAGAATGGGATGATACTACCTTAAAGAAAGAAACCTTGAATGCTAGAGCCATGCACATCCTCTATACATCCATGACCCCCACTGAGTTCAACCAGATTTCTTCTTGTGAGACGGACTATGAGGTATGGAGAAAGCTATGCATCACCTATGAGGGGACAGATCAAGTGAAGGAAAGCAAAGTCTACATGCTCAAAGGGCTACTTGAGAACTTCAAGATGGGAAAGGAGGAGAGGATAACCAACATGTACTCAAGGCTCAACACCATTGTGAATGGTCTTGCAGTTCTAGGTCATCCTATGTCTAGTGGAGAAATCAACTCAAAGATCCTTAGAACTCTTCCCAAGAGATGGGAACCCAAGGTGACTTCCATTCAAGAAGCAAGGTCTCTTAAGGATATTCCTATTGAAGAGCTCATTGGAAATCTACAAGCACATGAAGCCACACTTGACAAGAGGGAGGAAGTAGAAAGACAAGAAGAGAAAGAACTCAAGAGAATGAAGAAGGATGAAATCAAAGCTCAAATCAAGGCTATTGTTGGTCAAGCTTCTCCATCCTCTCAAGTTGAAGAAAATGCTATGTACTCCAAGGATAAACTCTACAAAGGCAAGTCCTCCTCCATCTGGTGCCTCAAGTGTGGAAAGAAGGGTCACTTCAAGATAGATTACCCACAAGTTATAAAAACACATCATCATAAGAAAAGAGAAGATAAGTGCCACTTAAGCTTAAGTGACTCCTCCAACTCAAGCTCAAGTGAAGATTCAAGTAAAGGATCAAGCTCAATCTCTAGTGATGAAGGAGAATGCCATTTTACTCTTATAGCATCAACAAGTAAGGAATCAAGTGAGGTAAATCTAAACTCTTTAGATAAAGAATATTTGATTGCTATTATTCATGATACTTGTGCCTCTCTTAAGTCTTATAAAAGGAAAAAGAAAAAGCTTGCTAGAATTGTTGATAATATGCATGTAGAACTAAATGATCTTGAACATGCTAATTCTTTCTTGTTTGATGATAAAATGATTATCTTAGTCAAGTAGATTCTCTTAAACTTGAAAATACTAGTTTGCTTGATAAGGTTAGATTTATAGAAGCTTAACCTCTTATGCCTAGTTCTAATGAAGACCATACTCTAATTGTTGATTCTCTCATGCATGATATTGATGTTCTTAAATCTAAAAATAAGGACAAAGATTTTATTTTGCAATGATTAGAATATGAAAATGATGTTTATCTTTCTAAGATTGCTTTGCTTGAAACAGAAAATGCCTCCTTGCTTGCTAAAATCAATGTGTATGAATCTTGTTCTAGTTCTACTAGTAGGGAGAATGATGTTTCTGCTCTTCATATTGATAGAGATTGTTATTTAACTAAAGCTCTTTGCTTAGAAAATGAACTTCTACATGCTAGAGATAATATCAATCATTTGTCTTCTACTATTACTTCTCTTATGCATGATAATGATGGTTTGAGATCTTCTTTGAAAAGATTCTTAGTTGGTAAAAAGAATCTTAATGACATCCTACACCATACTACTAAACAAATTAGTAGACATGGTTTAGGGTATGATAGTAGTCAAAGGAACAACAAAGGTAAAGGACCTCTGATATTCCATGGAGAATCCTCTAGTTCCAAGACTATGGGCACATACAACTATTGCAATGATATTGGCCACTATTCTACTTATTGTCCATTTAGGAAAGCACCCAAGTGCAATAGGACTTGGGTTGCTAAGCTAACCCCTCTGGACCCAAAAACATGATTGGGGACCATTTCATCTTTCTTCTTGTAGGTACTTGCAAATGGATTGACTTGAGCTATTGAATTGCAAATTGACTTCTCAACCCACATGAAAGAAGAAAGGTGAGATGTATAGAGGGTGACAACAAGTGGAAAAAGGAATGGTAAGCACAAAGGTAATATTTCTCTTACTTATAACCTATCCTAACTTATTTTTGTCAAGTTAGTGTGCACTATGCATGAGGTTTTTGAGTCAAAAGTGGTATTTTGTGATTCTCTTCACACTCTTGCTCAAAAATGGTTTCTAATGCTTCTATAGTGTATTACTAACTTGCTTAGATATGTTTGGATATGGTTTGTATTTTTAGCATGTCTTTAAATATGATTTTATGAAATATATGTGCTTTTTGACAGCAGCTCTGTCGATTGAGTTTGTCCTATTTGAAACTCGACCGATAGGCACCAATGGGTGTTTCCAGTAGCTGTCATCAGTCAAGTTGTCAATACACAGAACTCGACTGATAACACTGTGTACGGAATATACATTTGGCTTATTGAATGAGAATTTCCCTCTCAACTATATTTTCTTAACCAATAGCCTTATTCTTCAGCTCTCATTTGGTACCTTTATATATGCATATTGCCATGCTTTAAATTGCCTATCTTGCTTAAAACTCTCTCTCTCTGATTGCTCTAAATTGGTATATCTATATCTTGTAATTACTTGCTTTGAGTTGTTTTGTAGGTTTTGATGATGATCTCTTTGGATCTCTTGGTTGTGTCTAAAATTACTTCCGTTGTACTCTAACTTGCTACATATATCTAGGTGTATATCTTGTGTTGATACAAACTTGAGGTTTTTAGTGGTAATCATCTTTTGGTAATGATGCATACTTGTTAGTGAGTTACATCCTTTCATGCTTCTAAAATTGTTTATCTCTTTGTTTGGATATATCTCTACATCTTCTCATAGCTTGCTTTATCTTGTGTATCTTTTGGTATCTCTTGCTATGATCTTGATCCTACTAGTAGTCCTAACTTGTGATAACATCTACTAGTAGTTCATATATATGTAGTTCTAGCCTTGTTTATAATTGGCATCTTTGCTCATCTAGTGGTATTTCACTATATGATATGCTTGTATCTTGTTTCAAACTTGCTCAAGCTTGTTCCTTGAATTGCATATCTACTATCTTGAGTTGCTTGCATAACATTGTGATGCATGGTACATAGATCTACATTATATGTAGAAATTGGAGTATTTTTTATTTTATGCAGATTTTGCTCCAATTTCAGTTTTTGGTACAAGACTAGTGTTTTTTATGCAGAAACGACCTTCTGAGCAAGCCTCATCGCTTTTCCATGAGCCCTGACACTTTTGGGGAAGATTTTGTCATCTTGAGGGTCAAAATTACGTTTTATTATTTTTCTGCAGCACTTTATCTTGCATTGTGGGTTGTTCAAGTATATGCTTTAACTTGCTTTTCTTTTTATACTTGGACAAGCCCCTATATGTGCTCTTCTACTCTCCTTATATAACTTTTTGTTATCTCCTTTCTCTTAACAAGTGGTGTTTCTTATTTCTTCATACCCCCACTTTTTGAAATGACAAAGGGGGAGAAGGGTATGTCTTCTTTTGACAAAATAGGGAGAAGGCATGTCTTACATGAAGAAGAAAAGTATGTCCATGTAAAGGGGAGAAGGTAAATGGGAGAAGACATATATGTGTAGAACATATATGAGTAGAAGACATATTATTCTATAAATGTTATGAAAGTTAACCATGCAGGAGAAATAGCATCAATTGAGGGGGAACATATGAGCTCAATCCTATTGAAAACCCTAGGTTTCTCTGAAGGTATGATTTTACTTAAAAGCTTTTAATACATTTATGGAATGGTATGTCATATTCAAAAAGGGGGAGACTGTTGACTCAAGGTCAATTAGGTCAATGTTGACTCACGTCTAAATTGACTAAACCCATGTTTTGATGATGACTAACCATTCCACATATTGGTGTCTAATGTCTCTACTTGAGTGATTTCAGATTAGGTATAGATACACTCCAAATGCCCTAACTTGCACATATCAACTTGGAGAAAAGACAAGTCAAAGTCAATACAAGTGCACATCTTTGTAATATGATGTAAATCCATTAGAATCATGTTGTAAATCACTTGTAATGATTGTATGCCTTGTAATTAATCTTAGAAAAAATCAAGAGCACTTAGATCGAATGTTTAAGCACTCAAAAGCCATTTTCCAAAATTCACATCAGGCTATTCATCGGTCGAGTTCTGTGAGTTGCAAACTCAACCGATCCCGATTTGATCTTGAAAATGACTTTTGATTGGTCAAGTTTATACTTCACAGAACTTGACTGATGGAGTACCTGACCAATTCGATTTTCATTGGTCGGTCGAGTTTCCCCAGGACAAACTCGGCCGATGGTCTGAATATCAGCTTTGTCTTTTACTCTATCGTTCAAGTTACCTTTATAGAAACTTGACCAATTGTACTGTACGGAAAAGTGCAGAAAAGTGCTTCTAGCCATTGTGGAGTTGCAACAAGTGAAAATATATCAGTTGCAAGCCACAAAATGGCTAGTTTTCCTTCTCAAGTGTTCCCAAAGGCCAAGAGGCATCCCCAGCTATAAATAGGACCCCTTGGGCTTCATTCCAAGGTTGAGCATTCAATGCAAAACTCTATGTGAGGTTCCTATTCCATAGTTGAGTGCTTCCTACAGCCTCCTCTCTCTAAGCTTAATCACTTGCTACATTCGTTAGAGTGAGTAGAAACTCTGTAAGAGAGCTAGCCCTACATGTATATCTTGTGAGGCTCTCACTTCCACCACCTCCCTATCTCTCATTTCAACCATGAAGATGAAGGTTCTCTCTCTTGGCTAAGAGAGGTGAAGAAGAACAAGGGAAGGCATCCCTTGGTGAAGATCAAGGCTGAAGACTTGGAGCTAGAGTGGGTAAGCCCTTGGTGAAGGCATAAGACTCCTTGCTCAAGTGGGTAAGTCCTTGGTGGAAGCTTCTCTGAGTGAAGGTGAAGTCAAAGGCGGAAGATCCAAGAAGAGTGGGTAATCCATGCAAGGCTGAAGACTTGTGTAAGAGTAGGTAAGTCCTTGGAAGAAGGCGGAAGACTCCTTGCAAAGTGGGTAAGTCCTTGGTAAGGTTGAAGACTCTTTGTATTGGATATGTAAGTCCTTTTGTTGGTCATGTATTGTAAGTCTTATGAATGAATATAAGAATGCAATGGTTAGGAAATCTTAGAGGCTGACCTCTCTAGGTAAGTGGACTGACTCACTTCTAGTTTGAAGTGAGGAACCACTCTAAATAGCTTGTCCTCTTATGTTTTCTCAATCTATCTCATCCTTGCTATGCATGTTTTAGTTGCACTCAAATTACCTATTTATCAACCTTATCTTATGATATATCTTGAAGGTCTCATGAATTTTTTTAAGTACATTCAGCTCTATTACCCCCCCCCTCTAGAGCATCTAATCACCCATCTAGGATCAAACTGACACCTCTGGGAAGAATGTGAGAATATCATACAGGTCAGTTCCTTTACCACCTCTAGGACGTTGAGCGGTGCTCTACACCACTGTTGTCCCTCTCTGACCGAAAGTCATGTCTTGGCTACCTCAGGGTTGTTCTTCCCCTTACCATCCTTTGGTACATCTGGGCGAATAGATGTGGGAGTAGATTTGAAGGTACGAGAATGGATAGCAAGAGGATTTGGAGTAGAGTTTGTCGCATTTGCCAATCTATCACTGACAACACTCCCCTCAAACTTCTTGGAATAGACAGTAGAACGGTCAAATTTTGGAGAGAGCAAGGTGTTACGAGCCCACCTTTCGGTAACCCCCAATTAAGGGAGACCGAGAGGTCAAAGCCGCACCCATAATTTCCGGATCAAAGGTTTGGCAATTAACCAAGAACAATTATTAAATTTTAACAGACTAAACTGAAAAGTTGTAAGAAAATAAACGTTTGCATACCTTTTTGAAAACTTGGATCTCTAAACTTCTATCTTTTATGAAATCTACTCTAACTAATCCTCCTTGTATTTTAATTCATGTATTTCACAATGTGACGATTTACTATTTGTCCTTTTGGCTTTGTACCTAAAACACCGACAAACAAAACGTCAGTCAACAAAAAGCTGGTATGTGGGGAAAACAATAATTGTGCAACTATGATAACAATGTATTGCATCCAATTACCATTTAACAAATAATTTTACATTTTAAATATAACTGCGCGATCCATGCATTTCCTATACTCTACGTTGTCCCTACAGTGGACCCGGATACTACTTTCCTTATAGTAGATCCCCATTAAACCCCTCATGGTCCCACCCATAGGTGAACCAGTTTCTAGGGTTGAGTCACATGGCACTACCCGCAAGTAGCCCACTCCTTAACTCATGGCATGCTAATGGGTCTCATGGCACTACACTTGGTAGCCCAATTTCTAACCCACGATAACCTAGACCTTACTCTAGGTTACCCCTTTTTAGCCTTTACAAGCCACAGAGGTGGATTCGGATCTAAGCCAGTTTTATATATATATATATATATATATATATATATTCATAGTGATAATCATAGTCACTTTATAGTTGCATGAAATAAAAGGCATCCAACAGTTATTTTCAAGCAACCGATAAACACGTTTGGAAATCGCCGTGAAACTAAAGCAATTATTCATAAGCGTAACCACATACCTTATTGGTGAGCCATGCAGATTATTCAACATACACTTCATGTATATTCAACCAAGCCAATCAACACATTCCAAGCAAATCAAGCATTCATCATTTACAATATGCATGTATGATATTTCTAAAGTGTCACCATCATAATATTCGTATTAAACCCTACTCGGGTCCTAATCTAGAGTTTAGGCTTTCCTAATACAGATTTATCATTAGAGTTATATTTCAAAACCCTAATTTCCCATAAGCATTGTTCTAATGATTCAATAGCCCTAGATCATATTAAATATGGCCATGTTTAGCAAAGTTACTATGTAATAGCATCATGAGCCCTTACCTCTGATTTTATGCATTAACAATATGGCAAGTCATGATATTTAAAATTTAATTCTTCATATTCATATTAGGAGTCTTAATTATCATCATTATGGCCATGATCATCTTGATTCACCATTATATTTAAGAATATCATACAACATCACAAAATAATCAAATTTACTATTTTAAGCATCATGATCACCAAAACTATGGATTTTATACATTAATCATTACTTTAATGTATATTGCACTACATTCAGAACAAGAAACATAGTTAGGTCTCAATAGTATTTTATTTGGATTCTACGTCTTTTCCCGGTGTATAGGTTCGTTATATTTCGATCTACCAATAATTAGTTACGAATATAGCAAACTAATACTTACTTGAGCCAATCATATAATGCCACATCAACACATTCCTTACCTTTTAATTGGGCTGGCCAGATTAGCAAAATACATGCGTGTCCCTGCTTCTTCAGTGTCCACGCAAGGGTGTATGAGTCATTTGATCTGTCCCCTTCACTTTCCTCACGCAGGAGCCCCACTCCTGTTGTGCGTACGCCGTAGGCACCGCGGCTGAAGCCCGTGTCGTGGTCTTCATCGTTCCCTCTATACGTTGCCATCCTCTCTCTCCTCAAAGATGCAGACACCCTACGGTGGATTTCTTCTTCCATCGTTGCCATTACTTGGTCTCTCCAGGTCCCATCGTGCCCAGACTCCACCGAGGTGTCTTCTGTCAGCGCTCTCCCTTCATGCATCATTCCCACACGTGCCGACTAGATGTAGGCGCCCGTCGCGCTTCCCAGCATCTACTCAGCATCCATCCTGGTGAGGAAGATGATGCAGCCTATGATATGTGCTTGTCGTCCTTCTACAATCCATGGCTTGCTCCCAACCTACTAGCCATGCTCGTCCTCTCCGCCCTACGTGACTGGGTTCGGCTGACGGTGCTGACCACCCCGGTCCTCTCCTCCGCACGCCATCCTATCCTCCACGAATGATGCTTCTACAGCCGCTAGGTCCACCGTCACGGCGAGACGGATGCAACCCCCCAGATCTGAGGTTCTTCTATTGTGGGCACCACCCCTGGCTGCACTATCTCCAGTCTTCCACTCTCCTCCCGCCCTCGTCGTCCTCCTGACCATGCTGTCGAACTAGTTGGTCGCTGCTAGCATTGTCCGCTGGTTCCCTGTCAAAGGAACAGGGCGCAATCAGATTGCTCATGGAAAGAGGGAAGAACCAAGTGGCGGGGAAGATGGTGTGCCGCCTAGGCCATCCAGAAAAAAAAAAAAAAGCCCTGGCCTATTGGTTTATCCATGGCAGCGTAGGGTTGTGGCTATGGTGGTCGTAGGTCTCCTCGTGTCCAATCGAGGCTGGTGTCCCCCTTGGAGAGGGTCCCTATATATACCTGTGTTTGTAGGAAACCCTAGGGACCGCTGTATGCAAGAAGGGATGATATGTCTGTGAGAGAAAGTCAATTCTCGGTTCATGCACACATACTGTACTTTTCATATGGAAGGTGTCCTAGTCAAAACCAACCACCGACCAAACTCCTCCTTTCCATAATATAACATTCCTATTCTCATGTATATGTAAGTTAGCCATGCATGGTAGATAAAGTTTCCATACGTGATTGATCCATATCTTAAGGCAAGGCACTTTTTGATATTTATATAAACACTCCATTACCACATCTCTTATTCTTCTTTGGAAACTTGCATATCCTCTTGTATTTCATTTACCATATCCAAAGACCACTAATACCAATTCATTATGAATTCTTTTTCTTTTATTTAACTTGTGCCACAAGCACCCATGCCACAAAGGAAAACAATTCAACCATTGATTTCATTTATCTTTTAGAAAGAGATTACAAATCTCATTACATGCTTTAGAAAATGGGGTTATAACATCCTCCCCTCCTTATAGGAATTTTGCCCTCAAAATTCATCAATCAAACAAACAAATTTTGAAATAAACATATTTCTCATCATCTTGTTCATTTCTTATTTTCCATATTTTACCATTGTTTTCAATTTCTTTCTTAATAAAGAAATACTTAATTAATCTTTTCTTTTCTTATTGCCTTTTCTTTGCAACTTTGGACTACTTGGAACCCAAGGAACCCAAGAGGCACGAAATCCATCCTTGGATTTGCCTTCTAGAAGTTTCCACATTTTTCTTTTCTCTAATATTCAATTATTCATTTTCTAATTGAATTTTCTTGTTATTTGGGCCCAATAGCCAATAAAGCCCACAACACAATCATCAAGGCTATTGTAAACGAAATCAAT
Source organism: Alisma plantago-aquatica (assembly GCA_963693085.1). Lineage (NCBI taxonomy): Eukaryota > Viridiplantae > Streptophyta > Magnoliopsida > Alismatales > Alismataceae > Alisma > Alisma plantago-aquatica. The sequence goes on from OY856415.1 coordinate 466,234,502, forward strand.
GTATTCAAAACAAATTATATCATGATTTGTTCAAATATATTTAATATGAGAAATTACATTTCTCACCAAATGAACCCAAAAATTGGGGATGTAACATCCTTCCCCTCTTATAGGAATTTTGTCCTCAAAATTCTATCAAGCAAGGAAATAATTCAGAATAAGACTTTTCCATATCCATCATTGGCCCCTACGTGGCTTTACCGTACTCATGGTGCTTCCAAAGAACCTTTATCATCACATATTCTTTTCTCTAAGTTATTTCATCCCCCCGTCTATAAACTGCATAGGTGACTCAGGCCATTTCAGCCTCCCTTGGGGCTCACTAGGTTCATTGCTCAGCACATGGTCGGGGTACCTCACATAGTGCTCTAAATTGGACACATGGAACTCATCACACATTTCTTTATCCTGAGGGGTAAGGTTAACCATCTCCACCAATCCATCTCAATGGACCCATGTATCGGGGACTCATCTTTCTTAGATATAGCTCAGAGGGGTCGGATTTTCATGTCACATATTCTCCCACAGTGAATTTCATGTCAGTCTACTTTGCATTTGCTCACAACTTTCGTCGTCTCTAGGCTCCTTTCAGCCATTGTACGATCAAAGTGACTTCATCTACACGCATTGTGGTCCTTTTCTAACCATCATGTGGTCCTTTCACCAACATCACCTTACTGAAGTGGTGACCGACACAACCTCCCTTACAGAGCTTCTTTAAATCCTGATACTGGCTATGGTGGTCATCATCACATCTTTCATAGGACAAGAACTGTCTCTAGCTATCACCCTGAACGAGCACACATGCTCTCATCAGACAGTCTGGATCATACTAACCATTAGTTAGGGGTGATGAACTAAACTAACATCGAGTTCTTTATATACCTACTCCCACCTTATGGAAGTGAACCTTTAGGTTATACTCAAGAACTTTTGAACTCGCATCATGATGTAGTTGAACCATCTCTCTCATGTGTAGTTCAACCAGATCTGTCCCTTGACAGAACTTTTTCTTTCTCATGTCATCTAGGTAAGGCGATCTACCATAACCCATATTGCCTCATGACCTTCCTTGGTCAAGGGGAGACTTTCCACATCATCCATAGTGATGAACCCCCATTCCCTCTTGGGGACTCTTTATCGCTTATTTCAACTTATTGGGTTACTGGTGTTCGTCCTTCACCTTCTGGCTTGCATGGAAACATACCCCATGTAACTTCATCTTAGGCATCCAAAGTACTATTGTCACTTATTACCTGGGTAGTACCATGGTATATGGTAATCTTAAATCATAATTCCCTACATGTCATGATTCCTCAAGATCGATTCCTCAGAAACCCTAAACCACTTTCATCAGGGTTTCATCACATTCCCATCCAAAGAAGTGTATCTGAGGTTCTATCACCATCCTTTCATTATCTCAAGAACTAGACTGGCGAACCAAACAACCATTAACTTGATCAACCAGTATCGTTACATCTGGGTGTTAGCCAAACTTATCTCTTTTTCAACTTAGGGTTAACCTAACAGCCTCTTCTAGCCTCTAGCTGAACTAGGCAGCTGCATCTCATCTATAGCATCCATTATCACTTCTCATCCTTAGGTGTTAGGTAATGTTGAAGACATACACCTCCATGTGTTTCACTTATTACCTCATCTCAGCTCTAAGTCTATCTTCATCAAGAAACTCTGAGCTTATTCTCTTGGTTTTTTGAACTCAAACTTGTATAACTCATAGCTCATGATAACAACATCCTCATAAGATGACTACATTATTCCTCTTAGTGTTTGTAAACCATCCACGTATCGTTCACTCTTCCAGGGTATGTTATTATCTCTGTCCTCATACCTCATAGCAACGTTCCAACTCACATCATCTTTTATCCTTGGTGTATGGCATGCGTACGGGCCTATCTCTCCCTCCCATAATAAGAGGAAATAAGCATTTGGCGGCCGTCCAAACACAAAGTTCTTCCTATTCCAAGAGTAGAGATGGTACATCCCACATTGCCAGTACACCTTCAAATCTAAGTTGAAACGTGCAACTTATGTATCTACATCACATTCATCTTGATATCAAAGTTACTTTCATGGAAAACTGGTCTCAAACCTACTTGAGTCCACACATATTCCTTGGTCATCACCTCTAGGTCTATAGGGTGCCGACACTTTTGGGGTCATCCCTCTTCCCTTATGCATCTAGAGAGTGCCCTACTCATCTGCCCTTTGGATCCCATGAGTTCATGAAGGTGATCAATCTCCTAACCCATGGCCCTCAGACAATGATAGTTGTTACCTCCCGACCCTATGGTCATGTGCAACTAGGGAATTAGGCAACTCCTACTTCCATCGGTCTTATCCCTACCTGGCCCTAGGATAGACTTAGGATTATCCATTTATAGTACATGTCCAACTTAGAACCTTGCCCAAGCCTTCATCATCTCTCTTTGTATACATGGGCTGACATCCATCCTTTCATAGGGGTCATGGTGACCTGCCTACCTTGGTCAAGCCCCTTACCGATTACCTCCATGGTAACACATCCACATGTACTTAGAGATGGATATCTATGGGTCTACAGGTTCAATATTCATACCATGTACTTTTCACTTAGTTTCTCAAGATCCTATGAGACCTCTTTAGGTTTCCTCAAAACCCACAAAACTGGTATACACCCTATCAAAGGGTCCCTCTCCCAGGATGGAACGAAACTACACCTCTTGATAACAAAGGTCACAAACACCCTTATGCCTCATATTTACATCCACATGCTTAACCCTAGCAAGCTATTAAGGCACAAGTATACCACACTTTCCCATTCATCAACTTAGTTGTGAGGGGTTCATCAAACATACCTCTAAACTTAAGGGGTTTCCTTTACCTCTACATTGCTTCCCCTCATAGGCCTAGGAACCCTAGGTTCACCTTTGGGTGTCCAACTACATGCTCAAACTCTTAACCATGAATCAGGCATGCATAAGGTATGACACGCACTTCCTGTCATCCTTCTTCCTCGATCAACACTTTAAAGTTGAGTCCTCCTCAAGGACAATCAACAAGGTACAAGGCCTCATAACCTGTTACTAAACCTTTCCAGGGTATACAAAACTTCTTCTTCCTTTCTCAGGAGGTAAACACTTATTCCATAGGCACATAGGTTCCAAAAGCCTCATCCTCTCTCTAGGGTTTGGTTCCTCTAATGGCAACCAAGACATCATCAGCCTCCAGGGATCAAGCATGAGGCAACCGTTATCATCCACTTAGGTCAAATCATCCTCAACTCCCCACTTTTCCTCATATCTCAAAGTATAGGCTTCCAACCTTCTCACTTGGGGTCATGCTCTCTCTCTAGAGCTAACCCTACAACCAACCTCACCATTAGAGGTCCTCTCTTCATGAAGGATCAACCTCAAAAGCATACCCCTACCTAATGAAGCCTATGTTCAAGCTTATGTTTGCTCAAGGTTATCCATAGCTCTATATGCTTACCTTACAAGCTATCCATCATACTTTCATGGCTAGGGTTTCAACCTATTGCTCTCACTACTGACACATTCTGGGTGCATATTATGCCATACTCATATAAGCTCATAGGGTTTCCCTAGGTTCTTCTCTAACCTCATCGATGAAGGAGTTAGCCTTCACTCTAACATGCACGACCCTTCCCAGGGTTGGGTCGCCAAGGGTACTAGGCCATCCAACCTCTCATGGCTCATACGCCATCCAAGGCATGTCCATCCAAACACCTGGTCTAACTCATCATGACATCTCTATCTCTAACCTTCACTTATGGTTAGGGTTAACATCATCCTCATAGGATGTGCCAGGTCTCTACTTGCAATGGAGATCTTTATCTCCAAGACTAACTCTCTTTATTTATCCTCCTAACAAGAAGGTCTAGCCTCAGGTCTCTTCTGAGGGCATGACAACTTATGTCATACGACCTAAGCATGTATCTATCCTTTAGTTTGTGTTTAATCTATTAAGCTTATGTCCATGACATCTTATTTACATACTTTTTCATTAATTTGGTGGAGGATTCCTTAAACCTTATCAACCTTACCCGTACCTCAAGAGGGTGAGGAGAAGAGAGAAAACCCTAATCCTTAAGGTCCTTAACAGAATTTGTGATGAGAAGGGATGAATAAGATGAGAAAGTCCTAAAGGTATCTTATTTCGATTCATACCCTAAGACTTTGGCCAGGCAGTCACACGGATCCGGGAGTCCTCGTATTCCGACTAACGGTGCGGAGGAAAATATTTCCAGCCCCCGGTCGTGGTCCTTTTTTAGACACCTCCGTCTTTCGGATAATCCTCTAATAACTCCCTTGGGTTCTATGGAGTTTGTAAAATTTAATAATTATTAATGGTTAAGTGAGGAACCTATGCTCTGATACCAAATGTTATGACCCCACCTTCCGGTAACCCCCAATTAAGGGAGACCGAGAGGTCAAAGCCACACCCATAATTTCCAGATCAAAGGTTCGGCAATTAACCAAGAACAATTATTAAATTTTAACAGACTAAACTGAAAAGTTGTAAGAAAATAAACTTTTGCATACCTTTTTGAAAACTTAGATCTCTAAACTTCTATCCTTTATGAAATCTACTCTAACTAATCCTCCTTGTATTTTAATTCATGTATTTCATAATGTGACGATTTACTGTTTTTCCTTTTGGCTTTGTACCTAAAACGTCGACAAACAAAACGTCGGTCAGCAAAAAGCTGGTATGTGGGGAAAACAATAATCGTGCAACTATGATAACAATGTATTGCAGCCAATTACCATTTAACAAACAATTTTACATTTTAAATATAACTGCGCGATCCATGCATTTCCTATCCTCTGTGTTGTCCATGTAGTGGACCCGGATACTACTTTCTTTATAGTAGATTCCCATTAAACCCCTCATGGTCCCACCCATAGGTGAACCAGTTTCTAGGGTTGAGTCACATGGCACTACCCGTAAGTAGCCCACTCCTTAACTCATGGCATGCTAATGGGTCTCATGACACTACACTTGGTAGCCCAATTTCTAACCCACGATAACCTAGACCTTACTCTAGGTTACCCCTTTTTAGCCTTTACAAGCCACAGAGGTGGATTCAGATCTAAGCCAGTTATATATATATTCATAGTGATAATCATAGTCACTTTATAGTTGCATGAAATAAAAGGCATTCAACAGTTATTTTCAAGCAACTGATAAACACGTTCGGAAATCGCCGTGAAACTAAAGCGATTATTCATAAGCGTAACCACATACCTTATTGGTGAGCCATGCAGATTATTCAACATTCACTTCATGTATATTCAACCAAGCCAATCAACACATTCCAAGCAAATCAAGCATTCATCATTTACAATCTACATGTATGATATTTCTAAAGTGTCACCATCATAAATATTCGTATTAAACCCTACTCAGGTCCTAATCTAGGGTTTAGGCTTTCCTAATACAGATTTATCATTAGAGTTATACTTCAAAACCCTAATTTCCCGTAAGCATTGTTCTAATGATTCAATAGCTCTAGATCATATTAAATATGGCCATGTTTAGCAAAGTTACTATGTAATAGCATCATGAGCCCTTACCTCATATTTTATGCATTAACAATATGGAAAGTCGTGATATTTAAACTTTAATTCTTCATATTCATATTAGGAGTCTTAATTATCATCATTATGGCCATGATCATCTTGATTCACCATTATATTTAAGAATATCATACAACATCACAAAATAACCAAACTTACTATTTTAAGCATCATGATCACCGAAACTATGGATTTTATACATTAATCATTACTTTAATGTATGTTGCACTACATTCAGAACAAGAAACATAGTTAGGTCTCAATAGTATTTTATTTGGATTCTACGTCTTTTCCCGATCATTTTGGTGTATAGGTTCGCTATATTTCAATCTACCAATAATTAGTTACGAATATAGCAAACTAATACTTACTTGAGCCAATCATATAATGCCACATCAACACATTCCTTACCTTTTAATTGGGCCGGCCAGATTAGCAAAAGACATGTGTGTCCCTGCTTCTTCAGTGTCTACACAAGGGTGTATGAGTCATTTGATCTGTCCCCTTCCCTTTCCTCACGCAGGAGCCCCGCTCCCGCTGTGTGTACGCCGTAGGCACCACAGTTGAAGCATGCGTTGTGGTCTTCATCGTCCCCTCTATACGCCACCATCCTCTCTCTCCTCAGAGATGTAGACACCCTATGGTGGATTCCTTCTTCCACGGTTGCCAGTGCCTGGTTTCTCCAGGTCCCATCGTGCCCAGACTCCACCGAGGTGTCTTCTGTCAGCGCTCTCCCTTCATGCATCATTCCCACACGCACCGACTAGATGCAGGCGCCCGTCGCGCTTCCCAGCGCCTGCTCAGCATCCATCCCGGCGAGGAAGATGATGCAGCATATGATCTGTGCTTGTCGTCCTTCTGCAATCCATGGCTTGCTCCCAACCTACTGGTCATGCTCGTCCTCTCCGCCCTACGTGACTGGGTTCGACTGACGGTGCTGACCACCCCGGTCCTCTCCTCCGCACGCCATCCTATCCTCCACGAATGATGCTTCTACAGCCGCTAGGTCCACCGTCACGGCGAGACGGATGCAACCCCCCTAGGTCCGAGGTTCTTCTGTTGCGGCCACCACCCCTGGCTGCACTATCTCCAGTCTTCCACTCTCCTCCCGCCCTCATCATCCTCCTGACCATGTTGTTGAACTAGTTGGTCGCTGCTAGCGTGGTCTGCTGGTTCCCTGTCAAAGGAACGGGGCGCAATCAGATTGCTCGTGGAAAGAGGGAAGAACCAAGTGGCGGGGAAGATGGTGTGCCGCCTAGGCCATCTAGAAAGAAAAAAAAGCCATGGCCTATTGGTTTATCCATGGCAGCGTAGGGTTTGCGGCTATGGCGGTCGTAGGTCTCCTCGTGGCCAATCGAGGCTGGTGTCCCCCTTGGAGAGGGTCCCTATATATACCTATGTTTGGAGGAAACCCTAGGGACCACTGTATGCAAGAAGGGATGATATGTCCGTGAGAGAAAGCCAATTCTCGGTTCATGCACACATACCGTGCTTCTCATATGGAAGGTGTCCTAGTCAAAATCAACCACCGACCAAACTCCTCCTTTCCATAATCTAACATTCCTATTCTCATGTATATGTAAGTTAGCCACGCATGGTAGATAAAGTTTCCATACGTGATTGATCCATATCTTAAGGCAAGGCACTTTTTGATATTTATATAAACACTCCATTACCACATCTCTTATTCTTCTTTGGAAACTTGCATATCCTCTTGTATTTCATTTACCATATCCAAATGCCACTAATACCAATTCATTATGAATTATTTTTCTTTTATTTAACTTGTGCCACAAGCACCCATGCCACAAAGGAAAACAATTCAACCATTGATTTCATTTATCTTTTAGAAAGAGATTACAAATCTCATTACATACTTTAGAAAATGGGGTTATAACACAAGGTTTCTCCCCACACCTCAAGATCTAGAGGTTCACCATTCGCCATACCTTCTGGAAGGCCCTGAGGATAGGTTGTCTTAAGCTTAACCTGACGAGTGTTTCTTGGAAAGGGGGTGGGGTGGGGTTGAAAGGAAGTGCTTTTGGAGGTATCTTCAAGTGGTGATATCATTGTGGACTTCTCTAACCCGGCCTAAGGCTCATCCCACCTAGAATCTCTTCTTAAGGCAGTTGAAGTTGGTTTGGGACTTGCGGCTTTGCCCCCTAACCTTAGAATGTGATGATCGACGACTTATTTTCCTATTGAATGAGACCTCTCTGATCTCGTGGAGGGTGAAGGTACCCCTTCAAAGAATTCATGACCTTATGCGGGCTAGAATGTGCGACACTGTCTTTATCCATAGAGAAGCAAACCGTTTAGCTGTCCATCTGGCATTATATGGGGCTAGTTTAGAACAACTTTACTCATTTAGAGGCCTTAGATCAATGCCTCCCCCTGTATAGGGGGGTTGTACATGTTAGAATCCTTGGGTGTTTCTTACTTGAGGCGAGAGGCAGTTGTGGCTGATGACACATAGATAGATACCTTTTCTTTTAGTCTGGTCTTGAGTTGAGGACCCGTTTTTGTAGTTAGTCGGGCTCCTCTTACGTATGTTTTTTTTGCTTGCCCACGGGGGAATGGGATGAATAGAATTCCCCCACAGTTCCTTAAAAAAAATACCTCCAACTCGCCGCCAACCGGCCCGACTAAGCTTTCCATTGCAATCAAATAAGCAGTCTACTATAAGAAAATATATATATATACTGTAACCTCCTTTTATGAACAAATTATTGTATACCTTGACAGGACGGCTTATTATTCAAATAGCAAACAAAGAACTGTATGTCAAAAAGCCTAGCCAAGATGGAGTCTTTGAAAGAGGAAAAACAACCTTTGTTTTTACCAAGGAAATCGGTGGAATATTATTATATTTCCATATCCTCATCTCAGCTGACCATCAATAACTAAGGCATTGTCTGCAGGCGAATTACATCAAGTTCTTTTAAGCATCCATATCTACATGTAGATATAACGCTAATGGAATGTCTAAAGAATGCACACGAGTACGCATTCTTGTTTGTGTTATTTACAAGTACAACTATACAATCATAAGATTTGTAAAGGCCCGTCTTACATTGTTAAAGCTTTACAAAGGTAACATAATGCAAAAGCCCCAGCGTCAAGTTTGTAAATTGAAAATAAGACAATTACCAGTCACTTGATACCATGCTGGCCTGGACTGGCATCGGTCCGCAACTTATTCCAACAGAAACTCCCTTTCTGCCGATGACTAAAAGCTATAGGAATCACGTGGATGACACTTTCGGTGGAATATTATCACCTGGCAGCTTGGTCGGGGTGCATACCAAGGCCCTTTGCTGCAAATGTTTCAAACTCTGTTCCATGCTCAACTGTATCATCTCAGCAAGTATCTTTTTAGCTTTCTCTACGTGATCTTCACCATCAATCCGAGCAATGATGGTCGATACAATGTTTTCTAAGGCATCTGATTGCAACTCAGGTCTTTTTTCAGAAGAATCCCTCAATAATTGCAGGAGCTCACGAGCTTTAGTCTGTGACTTGGGAGTGCCTCTAACTGTGACCTCCAGAAGACCAGGTATTACACCTACATTAAGAATCACTTCCCGGTATTTGCACCTGTCTGTCTGGCACATTGTTAGAAGGGCACCGATTACATGTTCTTTGCTCGTTAGAGATCCCTCCTCCAGCAATTCCACCAGTGTCAATACTCCGCCTTCTTCTGCTGTCAATGCATCCCTCCCTTCCTGAAAATCCAACAGGTCTTCCAGTAGAGCACTGACTTTTTCAGCAGTCTTTGAACATTTCTCACAGTTCTTAAGGAAACTGATAAGAGGTGGTATTGATTGCAGTGTTAGCATCGTGCTAATACTTTCAGGAAGCGTGGATAAGTTGTATAAAGCTGTAATCGCATCAATCTGGGCTTGTGTCTTTCCCTCTTTAAGGATATCAAAGAGGATGGGTATGGTGCCAGCAGCACTGATCAGTGATTTATTAGCAGAAGCAGTGAGGGTGAGTATAACAGCGGTTGCATATTCTTGCAAAGTGGAATTCGCTGACTTGAGGAAACCGATCAGCAGCATAAGTGCGCCGGCATCCATGATTTTGATTTTATTCCTGCAAATAAGAGCTCAGTGGAAGAACTGACAGATATATTTGATGTAATAATGAAAAAAGATAAGTTTACTGAGGAAAGGAGGTGGGTGTTTATAAGTCAAGATATAAATCACTCAAGGTGCCTCGATGTCACTGGGTTATACTCCCACTAAGTGAAGTTTCACATAATCAGGGATGGCCATGGTTTATGTATAGGTCAGTTTGGACCTAAAGCCACAAACTGAACTGCTGCTAATGCTTTTTAAAAACCAACCAAACCAATCGCACTGTACAAACAAAACCAAATCACCGGTGTATAGAATAGAGTGCACAGAGCCCAGACCAATAATTTGGTTAGATTCAGGCCACTCATGCTAACAAATTACTGTTAAGAGTAATCGCAGGCACGTAAGATCACATACAGAGTTATCAAACAGTAGAAAAAAGGGTCGTATAGTTCATCTAATTTGCAATTGTATAAATGCTAGGCGTTTGACTGTAATTTAACAAACATGTAGACAATACTGTCAAAGGTGGAACAGAAAATGTGTCAGAGACCATTTGAAGACACCAAATTCACAAATAGTATTTATTTAAAAATGCAATATGTTGTAATTTGTTAGAAGCAGTAAAATTGAATACTTATAGATGTATAATAAATACAAGAACATTTACTGCACGTGTTCAGGCGAGGGGTAACAGAAACCAGGATATTGATGTTTTCATTTGATGTATTGCTGTTTTGTTATGCATTGGAGCTGTGGTTTTTAGTGTCGCCTCGTGTCAGCGACCCACAACGCAGATTGTTTCACTCATGGATATCATGAGGTAAAATCCAGCAATTGGTGGCATTTTGTGATCACTGCAATGGAGAAAAATACAATATAAGAAGCATAGTCACAAATTCGGTATTCGGGATACTTACGGTCAAGCTGAAAGATTCAGAAAACGGAAATTATATGGAAAAATCGGATTCAAAATGGTCAACGTACGGTCAACTATTCGGGAAAAAGTCGGGAAAGAAACACACACACACACACACACACACACACACACACACACACATATATATATATATATATATATATATATATATAGAGAGAGAGAGAGAGAGAAAGTCAGGATAGAATATACTCGAGTGTTTCGTGCGTCAATTTTGTTGTCCTTGGATGAGTGACTTGCACTCATCCAAATGGGATCAAAATTTGTATGTAGCCTAGTTATAGTATGACAGTAAAGATCAATGATTTACATTTTACAAAAAATAGTCTTGATATGCAAACACACTTGAGTGTATTCGTGTCTGACTCTATATACACATATATACACATATATATATATATATATATATTTTTTAGGGCAAGATGGCTCGATTCATTACTTATAAGCCATACGCATCTACAATTTGAGACAGAAATACAGCAGGAGCAAACAAAGATCAAGTTAACATCACTACAACTCATATCAGAACGAGAATAGAACGCTTCCGTATTGATTCTTCCTCCTTGTTGATGTCTTAAGCAGCTTTCCACGAAGAATTCCTTCGACTTAAGCGTGTAGTAGTGATAGAGGCCCTGGATCTGTGCGGTGTTCCGATGCATCATCGTCTTAAAGGACGCCGTATAGCCAAGTAACAAACAAGCCACAGCAAGACACAAGGAAAACTAAACGCTGACAAGCAGCGGGTAAACAAACGCTGACAAGCAGCGAGCAGAAGGCTAACCAGTAGCGACTAGAAAACAAACGCCGATGAACGGCGACTAAAAGGGCAGACTGAAGCTGCCACAGACCACTGAAAAGGAAACAGAGCAAAACAGAAAGGAAAAAACGGACACCTCAGCCCCTCACAACCGCACCGTCTCCCACCTGACACGGCAAGTGCCTGCAATGGCAGCGGCACCACCCTGGGCGAGATGGATGAGCCCCCACCTGGCGAGAAGCTATCCTAGAGCTCGCTCACGGCGGCCGCATCGCCACCCAGAGGACCCACCGCACAAGACCGGCGAGAGGCAGGAACCAGCCGATCGGGTTCGACGGCAGCTTGGTGGAGACGAGGCGAGGTAGGAAGAGGCTCCGGGGGAGTAGGGGAAGAGACCACTGGCCGTGGCCGCCGCCCCGCCCCCCCAAGCCTAGGGTACCGCCGCTAAACCTAGATCGCACGGGCGATCGCCAGAGCGCTAGGTTGCGGACGAGAGGAGCGCTTCTGCCTTTAGATTCCTTCTCTCTAAAACATCATAATGTTATATATATATATATATACATACATACAGACATATATATATATATATATATGGAGTCAGGCTAGAATACACTCGAGTGTATCCGGAGCGGAATACACTCAAGTAGTTTTTCATGATGCAATATTTTTTTTGAAAATCTAATCCGTTGAACTTCTTAAACATCTCGTGAACAATTCATACGCAAAATTTGAGCACATTTGGATATGCATAGCTCATGTTATGAAGACCGCAAAAATTATGCATTTCAAATTAGTTTCGCGCGTCGATTTTGTTGCCCTTGGATGAGTGACTTACACTCATCCAAATGGACTCAAAATTTGTATGTAGCCTAGTTATAATATGACGGTGAAGATCAACGGTTTACATTTTGTAAAAAATAGTCTTGATATGCAAACACACTTGAGTGTATTCATGTGATCCGTACACTCGAGTGTATTCTAGCCTGACTCTCTCTCTCTCTCTCTCTCTCTCTCTCTCTCTCTCTCTATATATATATATATATATATATATATATATATATATATATATATATATCGATGCGCAAAACTAATTTGAAATGTATAATTTTTGCGGTCTTCATAACATGAGCTATACATATCCAAATGTGCTCAAATTTTGCGTATGAGTTGTTCGCGAGATGTTTAATAAGATCAACGGATTATATTTTAAAAAAAAACATTGCATCATGAAAAACTATTTGAGTGTATTCCGCTCCGGATACACTCGAGTGTATTCAGAGCAGAATACACTCAAGTAGTTTTTCATGATGTAATATTTTTTTCAAAAATCTAATCCGTTGATCTTCTTAAACATGTTGTGAATAGCTCATATGCAAAATTTGAGCACATTTGGACATTTATAGGTCATGTTATAAAGACCGCAAAAATTATGCGTTTCAAATTAGTTTCGCGCGTCGATTTTGTTGCCCTTGGATGAGTGACTTACACTCATCCAAATGGGCTCAAAATTTGTATGTAGCCTAGTTATTGTATGACGGTGAAGATCAATGGTTTACATTTTACAAAAAATAGTCTTGATATGCAAACACACTTGAGTGTATTCCAGCCTGACTCTATATATATATATATATATATATATGTATTCATAATATATATATGTATTCATACATATATATATATATATGTATTCATACACACACACACACACATATATATATATATAGAGTCAGGCTAGAATACACTCGAGTGTACGGATCGCACGAATACACTCAAGTGTGTTTGCATATCAAGACTATTTTTCACAAAATGTAAACCATTGATCTTCACCGTCTTACTATAACTAGGCTACATACAAATTTTGAACTCATTTGGATGAGTGTAAGTCACTCATCCAAGGGCAACAAAATCAACGCGCGAAATTAATTTAAAAATGCATAATTTTTGCAGTCATCATAACATGAGCTATACATATCCAAATGTGCTCAAATTTTGCGTATGAGTTGTTCAAAAGATATTTAAGAAGATCAACGGATTAGATTTTCAAAAAAAATATTGCATCATGAAAAACTACTTGAGTGTATTCCGCTCCGGATACACTCAAGTGTATTCTAGCCTGACTCTATATATATATTCATATATATATATATATATATATATGTATTCATACATAATATATTTATAATATATATATATATATATATATATGTATTCATACATAATATATTCATAATATATATATATGTATTCATATATATATATATATATATATATATGTATCGGAATCAGGTAAATATATTCCGACGTCCCCCCCTAAAAAATATTAGAGGGGTCAAGATTACATGTAGGCCCTACGCCATACACCCAAAACAGCATTACAACTCACGCATTTAATCTATATGTAGTCTACGTCTAATGCATTTACATATTTTTACAGCAATGCTTGAGGCATTCATAGACTTCCCTTGGTGTCTTCTAGCATTTCTCTCCTCCCAGATATGGTAGCAAAGGGCAGCAAACAAAAGATTTTTCTTCACATCTCTTCCGCATCTAGCAAGCATTCTTCTCGGTTCAGCAATGAGTTGAATATGAAGTCTAAACTCCCTGCACAAATGGTCCCAAACTTCCTTTGTGAACTTACATTCCCCCACAAGGTGAGTGTGGCTTTCTTCCTTATCCTCACATAGCAAGCATACAGCAGATATATCATAATTCCAGCTCTTTATTCTATCAAGAGTGGAGAGAATATGGTGCAGAAATTTATATACACACATGCTCCATTTAGGCACATACCTATCCATCCATATTTGTTCTCCCATACACTCTTCTGTTACGGGACATTTCCCATAAGCTTATCTTCTTATCTATGAGCTGCCATTCACCGGAATTATTAGCAATAAACATGTGCTTAATTTGCGGCCATATTTCCCTCATGACATTGATGGATCTTGAATACCCTTCTCTTGTTTTCGGAATAAAGTCCAGCCCTCTAGGATATCTATCTCTCATCCATTTGCCCCATGTAGATGTGCCTTCTTGGTATGCAATCAGCCTTCTCATGGAACCCCATCTAGCAATATCTCTAGGAGTCTTCAAATTCAGTCCTCCTTCATCTTTAGGAAAAGCTAGCCTGGAATACTTCATAGGATGGTGCTCGCTTCCCCACAAAAAATTAGCAATCTCCATTTCAATTCTATCCAGAACAGAGACAGGAATTTCACCTTGTTGTGCCCAAAAAATGAGAAGACCCTCAATAGAAGCTTTGATCAAGGTACTACGCCCAGCCATATAAGTCTTTTGTGTAGGCCATCTATTTATCATCTCCTCCACTTTATCAATGCAGTCTGTAAAGTCTTTGACTTGAAGGTTGCCACCTGCAAGCGGAAATCCCAAGTATTTGGTTGGGAATACTCCTTTTTCAACTCCCATTGCCTGCGTAAGTCTAACATCCACCTGATGGCAATTCTTTGACAAGAAGATGTGTGTTTTATTTGCATTAATACACAACCTTGTTTGCTTCCCGAAGTCCCTCAGTAAGCCTTTTAGATTTTCCAGGTAATGTTGCTTGGCTTCTATGAACACCAGAACATCATCAGCAAAAATCAAATGCGTCATTACCTTTGTGCCATGTACAGTGTAAGGCTTTATTTCCTTCTTTTCTTCGGCTCGCTGCATCCTGCTTGTAAAATATTCCATAACAATCACAAAAAGAAGGGGGGATAGGGGGTCACCCTGGCGCAGCCCGTTGCTGCCTCTAAAAAGACCAGCCGGTGTGCCATTCACCAAAACTGAGTAGCTAGTAGTCCCAACACATTGTTTCATCCAGCCAATCCATTGTTCGTTGAAACCCATCTGCTGCAAAATCCACCAAAGTTTATCCCACCGTACACTGTCATAAGCTTTGGAGACGTCAAGCTTTAAGCATGCCTTCCTACTACCTCTCATAACATTGTAGTCTAGGAGAAATTCACCAGCAAGAAGAGCACAGTCACTAATGCTTCTACCTGTAACAAAAGCTCCTTGATTTGCAGAAACCAAAAAGGGGAGGACCATTTTCAGCTGGGCAGCTAGGATTTTTGCAATAATTTTATATTGTACCGAGCAGCAGGCAATGGGCCGGAAATCAGCAAGAGAAGACGTAACTTTCTTCTTCGGAATAAGAACAAGAAAAGAGTGATTAACCTGTCTCACCATATTCCCTCCTTGGAGAAACCAGTCCACATAAGCAAGCAAGTCACCTTTAATAACATCCCAATTTTTCTTGTAAAAGAAAGCATTAAAGCCATCAGACCTCGGTGACTTATTGCTTCCAATGCTCCATACAGCATCTTTGACCTCCTGTTCATTAGTCCTTCTAGTAAGAATGTTATTATGAGTGCTAGTGAGTTTGAATTTTAAATCAACTTCCTCCTGCTCATCAATATTGTCAGAAAACACTTTATTGTACAGAGACGTGTAGAACCCAATCGCCTGTTCTTCAAGATCTTCCTGTTTGTTGACAATCATACCTTCAACATTAATGAGTTCAGAAATAATATTACCTGTCTCTCTCCTTCTAACTACAGAATGGTATAGCTTTGTGTTTCTATCTCCATCATCCATCCACTTCTCCTTGCTTCTCTGCCAAAAGAATTTTTCCTCTGCCTTCTTTAGATCTTCAAGCATCATTTTTAATTCCCTTTCTTTCTCCATCAAAATAGGATTTAGAGGATCAGTTAACAATCTTTCTCTAATGTCTTTGCACTCCTGTTTGGTCTCCTTCAGCATCTTTAGTATGTTCACCTTTTCTTCTGTCCATTTTTTTATTGCCATTTTGGTGTTTGACAACTTTTTTGCAAAGACATACATGGGGTTGCCTGTCACCTGGATACTCAAACTTTGCTTTATGACTTCATCAAACACTT